>VNKF01012792.1:0-25798 GCA_008044355.1 Drosophila lacteicornis
TGGAGCTGGCACATTCGACTGAACCGACTCATTTGCCAGGCAACAGAGCTTGATGATATTTTGCGCGAGCTCTCCGATATTCCTCCAGCAGCGACATTTTGTATTTATGGCCACCCATGAAAGTGTGTGTCTGTGTGTATTTCCGTGTATATTAAGCGCCAGCGCCGTTGTTGTGTGTGTTATTAATGGCCATTCGCTTTTGTTTGTTAAATTGTTAATACTCTCACATTTACGCGCATGCACTTCAAGTCGCCATTCACATGCATTTCGCCATCACTGCCGCTTTGCATTATCCTTGCACTTTAAGCCCAACGCGGTCAACGGCATAATGAGCCCTCTGTTGTATTTATTCCTTTTACTCGCTGCTGTTGCGCTGGCTGCCTCCTTTGTGCTGTTTAATCCTTTTCCTCTTCGGCAGGCGGAAAGGAGCTTAACAGCAGGCGGAGCGCGGGCAGTGATTAAGGGGGTCCGATGAGGTTTCAGCTTTCCCACAGCCAACAAGCCACCACACAAACTGGAGACTCTCAATGGGGCTCTCATTGCCGAACAGCCAAATATTTTGCATTAAGGCCAAAGATAATAGGTTTAAGTGGCGGACAAAATTAAAACTTTAGTTTTATAGCTCGTGGTTTTTCAGGCTATTTAGCTGATAGAAATTTATTCACTTCACATTATTTTATATAGGTATTATATATATGTACATATAGTATATTACATTTTTGGGTGAATATCTTTATGAGATTCGATTTTGTTTTCTATAAATCAAAAGATAATATAGCGCCTACAAATCATATTTAAATAGCTAAAACTATTAGTAAAATCGAATGTTTTACCAGAAATCAACTTATATTAGGGGGAAATTAGTTTCTTCTTTAATAGCAATAAAAATATTCTGTGACCTTGCTATTGATCAGCGGTGCCCATAACCATAGCTCGCGGTCAGCAAATTCCCAACCTATGGCCACACACAGAAGTTTTTTAAAATACCAGGGCTCCAACATAGCAAACATTTTGGTAATTTTCTATTAAACGTGCCCCTTCCAATTTAAAAAAAATGTATAGGGGGTCTTTCAACGTACATTTGGTTATACAAATTATGTTGGGGACGCTCTTACTTTAGTCGCAATCCATCTTTGAAGTTTAGAAGTTTACAGTGGTCTATGAAGCTTAAAATGTTTGTTAAATTGTGCTTAGCGTAAATACTATATATATCGACACTATGCTCACTTTGAATACATTCAAGTAGTTAATTACTACGTATTTTACGTTGTAAAATTTTTGTTTTATTTATATTTCACGCATAAATGTATTCAAAGTGTGCAAAGTGTCGACATATATAGTATTTACGCTAAGCACAATCTGACAAAAGTTTTATTTTTTGTGTATTTATAATTTATCAGTGTGCGTGTTTGCTACGCATTTTGTATGGGAATTAGGCTAAACTTCAAAGATGGATTGCGACTAAACTAAGAGCGTATCCAACACAATTTGTATACCCAAATGTAAGTTGAAACACCCCCTATCTATGGTTCTTTTTTAAATTGTTTGGAAGGGGCACGTTTAATAGAAAATTACCTAAATTTGTGACCAAATTTAAATTGTAAAATGCATTATGACTAAATAACGAGAGGTACCCCATTAGATATTCCTGTTTAATATTGAAATATAAAGGCCAAAGCTCCTTTTAAGCCTAATACCACCTCTAGGCTACGTAAGGTTTGGGAGTTATTAAGCATTGAAAACTTCCAATTCAAGCAGTGCATGATACTTTGACCGCGATTTTCTTAAAGATCTTTCAGAATCAATAGCATTTATTCCTTCCTCGTTAAACTGTTGCAAAGTTTCTATTATTATTGGCTAAGGTAGTCAAAAATGTTTTAAAATTTTTAATTTTAAATATATTAAAACGAGCAAAAACCTATTCAAACCTATACAAATTATTTAGCGCCTTCCAAGATCCTAGTGCCGCCAGAGCTTTCCAAAGCACATCGGCAAAGCAGTGTCAGAATTCGTCTCCATGTTTTCCCACCAAACGACCTTCGGCAGGGAAGATAGCCCATCTGTGCTTGGGGGTGGCAACTCTCTCGGGCGCTCTCAGCATCCACTGCGCAGCTGTTTGAACTGTCAGCCGGCTTTTGGATGCTGGCCCACCCCCAGGGCAGCCACAAGCACCGAGCAGGCAGAGGGCCCGCAACAGGATAAAAGCAGGCAAATCAAACACTCGCTGCTCAGTGGATGTCACATCCTCGCAGATAACGGTCGAGCGGAGAATCGGAAAATACACACAAAACACCCGGAAAGTACACAAATCGCACAGCGGACTCAGCCGCGTTGTGAAAATGCTAAATATCTGCTAGATACGAGTGAATGCCACAGTGATAAGTGCTTGTTTAGCCAGCCAATCAACTATCTGCCACCGGAAACTGCCATCGAAAGCAATACCAAGATGCGGGCCAGGAGATTTCTGGTCCTGCCGCCGCTGCTGCTCCTGCAATTAATCTGCAACTGCCGAGAGGCTCTAGCCCTGCCCGATATCATCAAGATTGGTGAGTGGAACACGCAACAGCGGAACACCTCGAAATGCGAGTAGCTCTGCTAGGGAGTTTTGGATGAAAACCAAATTCCGCCAGCATCTCATCCGCTGTGTATCGATTTTTTTCACGTCATAATCAAGAGCGCGTGCCTCTGTGTCGGCGCGTGTGTGTATTGGATACGCGCGGCTGTGTGCGAGTTGTTTGTTTTTATTTCCACGCTCCGGGATTTCCCGCGGCGAATGCCACCAAAATAATTTCGGTTGCCACAGAAATCAACGCCTATTTTAGTTTCCCGGAAACTGTGCCTAAAAGTTTGCATTGCATACTTCTACTGGCTATCTCATTATTGACATTTTCAATTGCATTTCCAAAATCTCCGCAGGTGGCCTGTTCCATCCCTCCGACGACAATCAGGAGCTGGCCTTCCGCCAGGCGGTGGACCGCATCAACGCCGACCGCTCCATCCTGCCGCGCTCCAAGCTGGTGGCCCAGATTGAGCGCATCTCGCCCTTCGACAGCTTCCATGCCGGAAAAAGGGGTGAGTGCCGCCGCGCTGCAGCTGTTGACTTGGCCTGTTTTCCCACTGCCCTGCCACCTGCTACCTGCCATCAGTAGAGTGGGTTGCCTTGACTCCACCTTAACCCCAAGCTGCCGCTGCCTGCATATTTGATTTGGCCAAAGAGCCCTTTGCTCTGCTTTCATCTCCCCATCCGCTTCCCTTTGTTGCTATTTTGGTTTTGCACTCGATTCGCCCTTTTGTTTGGTTTCACATTTGATTTGCGATTTATGTTATGCTTATTGCCGCCTGGGGTCCTGGTTTCCTTTCATCTCTTGGCCAGGCTGGAATTAATGCGCTTTGGTTATATTTGCTGCACTTGTCGAATATTTATTCTGATGGTATGCACATTATTTGGTACATGTGTTATGGTTTTCAATGATTATTGGGGATTGTAAAGCAATATTAAACGGAGTTGAAGCAGTTTTGAGTACTTAATGGGGTTGAAAAGAATTCCTATAGTGTTTATTTTCCCCTATATCTACTTTAAGGGATATTCTTAAGTGATTAAAAATTACTAGATATTTCTTTGACACAACTGATCATTAATACACTGGCTAAACGTACTTTAGCTTTGAGTTCCCTAAAACTGATAGTATTCTATGGCACCTGTCTTCTTATTTGAACTTTATTAATAACGAGATTGTTATTAAGCAAATTCATCAACATTTCTCGCTCTTCATCATATTAAAAAAACATGCTAAAAACATTTCATTAGGCTTGTAAAACTTGAGCACAATATTTTGAGTTTTAATGGGAAAATAGTCATGATAAAGCCTATCCACAGTTTAAGCAATATTAAGACTTTTAATGTTTCTTATAAGGAAGCTTTTAGCTTTTAAGCCAAAACAAAATCCATTAAAACCAATACCTTTAAAAGTCGACAAAAGAAATATGGCCATGTGCAACCCTAGCCAGTTTTCAGGCTGCAATTTTAAGTTTTATGTGGGCGACGGCGGCAGGAGGGCGAAGATGAAACTTCTGCTGGCACTTGATAATCGTTAAACGCTGAAGATGAATCGTAAAGCGGGCAGGGGAACGTGAACGTGAGCCAACTGTCGAATATCCTGTGATAAATGAGACACAAATGACGCCAAAGTTGGCCAGTGCCGTGGCCGAAAAGGACATGGGTTGGCCAACGAGAAACACACACTTCAGCACGACAGCAACGACAGGTGCACATACGAGGCTAAGAGAGTACGAGCCAGGTTAACCGCACCACCGACCGAGTCGGGCCAGAGATGTGGAACTGCACATGCACTTACACGTGCTTAGCGGGTTTTGATGAGCCAAAGGATGCTGACAGAAGAGCCGTGGCGAATCCCGAAGGGCGGCGAGGCCAAAAGGAAAGGCCAGACGACAAAACGAAATTATGTCATACTGAAGTGCATTTTAAATATGCGAACGAGGCTAACTGAACATTAGCGAGCAAGAGCCGAGCACATTACTGCGCTACTTGGTCTCGTTTTTACTTTTTGAGCCTCTCAAGCCGCAGCCCGAGATTATCTCCCCCACAATCGGATTGTGTGGGGGAATTGGATTGGGATTGGGACTGAAATTGGGATTGGGAATGGGAATGGAACTGGGAGCAGAGCATATTACTTGAAAATCAATTTGCGACTTTTAAGCTCTTTGGGATTTGTGTTTCACTCAGTTTGCCATAAGGGAAAAAGTCGGAAGTCAGATATTTCACAGCGGTTTGGCTTGATTTTCCGACCAAAATAGGGGAATCTAGTTGGGAAAGGGCAGTAAATAAGTAGAACAATTGCACTCTTGTTTGTCTTCCAGTTTGTGGGTTATTGAACATCGGTGTGGCTGCCATTTTTGGGCCACAGTCCTCGCACACCGCCAGCCACGTGCAGAGCATTTGCGACAACATGGAGGTGAGTATACACCTGCCTCAGGCCTTCTCAGCCTCCTCTGAACCACACCCTCTCTCGTTCCAGATTCCCCACTTGGAGAATCGCTGGGACTACCGGTTGAGGCGCGAGAGCTGCCTGGTGAATCTATATCCGCACCCTAATACGCTCTCCAAGGTAGGCCCAGTCCCCAATCCTCCCGACTGGCTGTTCATTGTTTTGATGTCTTCGTTTGTTCCCAGGCTTACGTAGATATCGTGCGACACTGGGGCTGGAAGACGTTCACCATAATCTACGAGAACAATGACGGCATCGTGCGGCTGCAGGAGCTGCTCAAGGCGCACGGGATGACGCCCTTTCCGATTACGGTGCGCCAGCTGAGCGACAGCGGGGATTACAGGTAATCGCCTTCATCGAGGACATGTGTCCCACTTCTGGGGATCATTTTGGGACACAAGTGCCCCAGCTATTTACATTAAATGTGGCTTACTTTCTCCCAAACGCAATAATGTATTCAATATTTCTAGGCCCCTTCTGAAGCAGATCAAGAACTCGGCGGAGGCCCACATAGTGCTGGACTGCTCCACGGAGCGCATCCACGAGGTGCTGAAGCAGGCGCAGCAGATCGGCATGATGAGCGACTATCACAGCTACCTGGTGACCTCGCTAGACCTGCACACGGTGAATCTGGACGAGTTCCGCTACGGCGGCACCAACATCACCGGCTTCCGGCTGATCAACGAGAAGATCGTCTCGGACGTGGTGCGCCAATGGAGCATCGACGAGAAGGGTCTGCTGCGGTCCGCCAACCTGACCACCGTGCGCTCGGAGACGGCGCTCATGTACGACGCCGTGCACCTGTTTGCCAAGGCGCTGCACGACCTGGACACCTCGCAGCAGATCGACATCCATCCGATCAGCTGCGACGGGCAAAGCACCTGGCAGCACGGCTTCAGCTTGATCAACTACATGAAGATTGTCGAGATGAAGGGCCTGACCAATGTGATCAAGTTCGATCACCAGGGCTTCCGCACCGACTTTATGCTGGACATCGTGGAGCTTACACCGGCGGGAATCCGCAAGATCGGCACCTGGAACTCCACGCTGCCCGACGGCATTAACTTCACGCGCACCTTCAGCCAGAAGCAGCAGGAGATCGAGGCCAATCTGAAGAACAAGACGCTGGTGGTGACAACCATACTGGTGAGATTTTGGAGAATATTACTACATCCTAAACGATCTTTCTAACCTCTTTCTTGCAGAGCAATCCCTATTGCATGCGAAAGGAGTCGGCGGTGCCCTTGAGTGGCAACGACCAATTCGAGGGCTATGCCGTAGATCTCATCCACGAGATCTCCAAGTCTCTGGGCTTTAACTATAAGATCCAGCTGGTGCCAGATGGCAGCTATGGCAGCCTCAACAAACTAACAGGGTAAGAGCTTTTTCTCGTTGCTTCAGAAATTAGTAAAAATAACCAAACCTTTCAGCGAGTGGAACGGCATGATCCGGGATTTGTTGGAGCAGCGAGCCGACCTGGCCATTGCCGATCTCACCATCACCTTTGAGCGGGAACAGGCGGTGGACTTCACCACGCCTTTCATGAACCTGGGTGTATCCATATTGTACCGGAAACCCATCAAGCAGCCGCCGAATCTGTTCTCCTTCCTATCGCCCCTGTCCCTGGACGTGTGGATCTACATGGCCACTGCCTACTTGGGTGTCTCGGTGCTGCTCTTCATCCTGGCCAAGTGCGTTTGTGTCCAGGCAGTGATTACTTTAATTCATAATTGTTTCCTTCTTCAGATTTACGCCCTACGAATGGCCAGCCTACACGGACGCCCATGGAGAAAAGGTTGAGAGCCAGTTCACCCTGCTCAACTGCATGTGGTTCGCCATTGGATCGCTGATGCAGCAGGGCTGCGATTTCCTGCCCAAGTAATCCTTGTCCCCCACGACCTGTGCTTTTTGAGTCTAAAGTGCTACTTTCCAGGGCTCTATCCACCCGCATGGTGGCCGGCATTTGGTGGTTCTTCACCCTGATCATGATCTCCTCCTACACTGCCAACCTGGCTGCCTTTTTGACTGTTGAGCGCATGGACTCACCCATCGAGAGCGCCGAGGATCTGGCCAAGCAGACGAGAATCAAATACGGAGCCTTGAAGGGTGGCAGCACGGCAGCTTTCTTTAGAGTGAGTCTATGTCATTAAAGGCACAATTCGAGCTTCAAATATAATAAGAATCTTAAGGAACAGATAATATATCAAAGTAACCATTTTAAATTCCCTACAGGACTCGAAGATCTCTACCTATCAGCGCATGTGGTCCTTCATGGAGTCGGCTCGTCCCTCGGTCTTCACAGCCAGCAACGGCGAGGGTGTGGAGCGCGTGGCCAAGGGCAAAGGTGAGTCGAGAGACCGCTTTTAGGGTGAACATTTTTGCAAGCCTCCTCCTTGCAGGATCCTATGCTTTTCTGATGGAGTCCACGTCCATCGAATATGTGACCGAGCGCAACTGCGAGCTGACGCAGGTGGGCGGCATGCTGGACACCAAGAGCTACGGCATAGCCACCCCGCCCAGTAAGTCTGGAAATAATATTATTTTTTAACAAATTCCCAATTAACCAACTTCCAATTTCCCCCGCACAGATTCGCCTTACCGCACAGCGATCAATAGCGTGATACTCAAGCTGCAGGAGGAGGGCAAGCTGCACATCCTGAAAACCAAGTGGTGGAAGGAGAAGCGCGGCGGCGGCAAGTGCCGCGTGGAGACCTCCAAGTCCTCGTCGGCGGCCAACGAGCTGGGCCTGGCCAACGTGGGCGGCGTGTTCGTGGTGCTGATGGGCGGCATGGGCGTGGCCTGCGTCATCGCCGTCTGCGAGTTCGTGTGGAAGTCACGCAAGGTCGCCGTGGAGGAGCGCCTGAGCGCGATACTGAACGAATGAGAAAAGTCGTAAACCCGGGACGAGTGGGTCTAGGCGATGTGGGTCTCGGGAGTGCAATGGGAGGCGAAGTAAAGGCGGGAGCGTGCAATCCGGTAGAGCATATATCAACAGCAATAGACGAAATAGCCAGTTGCCGACATCCCTCGCAGATATGGGGCTTACACGAACTCCGGACGCATCGCAGTCAGGTGTTCCGGAGCCACCAATGAAAGTTTGCACCGATTTGAAGGCGACGTGGAACCAGATATTAATATACATTTAAGCTGCATATGGGAGGCATATGGCAAATATATATTTATACAGGTTATACTCCCTTTCGTAACATACTCGTACTAACCATATACATAAACTATACACTAAACCAGAGCTGCCCAGACAGTGCCCTCGAGGGCCCGAAGAGCACGAAGCCTGCCGAGGCCGACCGAAGTCGACCGAGGCGCTCTCGAGGCCCCTGTGTGAGCAGCTCTGCACTAAAGGAACCACAACGCAAGAACTTGCAACCAATCGAATCGTATTGCATTTATATTTAAAAGCATTTTTGGGAATTGACCTATAGGCGTAATTGTAGCTAAATTATTTACACACACGGAGCGATCGAAATGCATATAACCCAGAGAACAGGATCAGCGTATTCTTAACCCTAAGAGGCCGGACACAATTTACACACAGAAATCGAAGCCAATATTTTCGACGGACTTAGCCAGTAGACCTAACCTAAGTGAGTTGTAACTCTTAGCTTAGTCATACAGTCCCCACTTTTACCCCATCCTCCCCACACTTCTCTCTCTCCCCGTAAGATATAAGATTGTAAAATGTAATTACCACTCATACAAGGCGATTCTAACAGACAATTTCATACAATACTTACAATTAAATAAAACAAGTTAACAATAACATCAGGCTGTAGTCCTCATTGATATCCTTCGACGAACACCTGCGTCCGATTTGACATTCGATGTGGCTGTCGACGCCTAACCGCAAACTGTCAGTCACCAGGCCTTTCCGCTTTCCCCCAAATGAATTTTTCATGGCGCCTGCACACGCTCGCCGCGCTGCAAGTCCATGGCTGGCATTAATTGGCTTTGTTTTTATCAGCGAAGTAACCTCGTTACCTTTGCGGGCTTCGCTTCTCAGTCGCCTTTTGGGCATCCTGGCGTCATGCGGTCCTCGGCTTACCTACTGCTCCTGTGCGGACTGCAGCTCGTCCTCCTGGCTCCGTCAGAGGCCAACGACTTTTCCTCTTTTCTGAGCGCCAACGCTTCGCTGGGTGAGTTCTGATTATGCAAGATATATGTGCGAAGTCTGAATTTTTATCGGGGGGGTACAGCCGTTGTGGTGGATCACGAGTACATGACCATGCATGGTCAGAATATTTTGGCCCATTTCGAGAAAATCCTGAGCGACATTATCAGGGAGAACCTGAAGAATGGGGGCATCAACGTGCGGTATTTCAGCTGGAACTCGGTGCGATTGAAGAAGGGTAAGAGGATCTCTATATCTTGGTTGATTGGTCTTTAAGCCGCTTGAGCCCCTGATTCATGGCAGATTTCTTGGCTGCCATAACGGTGACGGACTGTGAGAATACCTGGAACTTTTACAAGAGCACTATGGAGACTTCAGTGCTCTTGATTGCCATCACGGACTCCGATTGTCCTCGGCTGCCGCTCAACAGAGCCCTAATGGTAAGATCGATCCCTCATTCCAGCTACGTTTCCACCAAGCGGTATCCTTCTGTGCCTAGATTCCCATGGTCGAGCACGGCGATGAGTTTCCCCAAATCATTCTGGATGCCAAAGTGCAACGGATTCTGAACTGGAAGACGGCTGTGGTGTTTGTGGATCAGTCCATATGTGGGTAGACCTACTCCTTAAAAAATTGCCCTTCCAATATATCCTTTCTCAGTGGATGACAATTCGGTTTTGGTCAAATCCATCGTACATGAAAGCACCACCAACCACATCTCACTTATTCTCTACAAGATCGATGACTCCCTAAGGGGACAAAAGAAGCGGGCTGCTCTCCGTCAGGCCTTAAGCCAATTCGCGCCCAACAAGCACGAGGAGAAGCGCCAGCAATTTCTGGTGGTTTCCGCCTTTCACGAGGACATTATCGAAATAGCTGAGACACTCAACATGTTCCACGTGGGCAACCAGTGGATGTTCTTTGTGCTGGACAAGTCGCGTCTCGACTTTGACGCTGGCACCGTGACCATCAATTTGGACGAGGGCGCCAACATAGCCTTCGCCCTCAATGAGACCCTGCCGGACTGCCAGGACACGCTAAACTGCACCATCTCCGAGGTGAGCCTAGCCGTGGTGACATCCATATCCAAAATGACCGTCGAGGAGCAGTCCATATACGGAGAGATCTCCGACGAGGAGTGGGAGTCCATACGCTTCACAAAGCAGGAGAAACAGGCGGAGATTCTGGAGTACATGAAGGTACATTTTCAGTTCTTGGGGAATGTTGCGAATCGAAGAGGAAGGGCTTATATTAAAGCATTATATTTCAAGGGAAAAAAGTTTAGTACATTAAAAATAACTATGAAAATAGGGAAAACTAACTCTTCACAATTTGTTCACTATTTATACCCGGTACCCATAGGGTACAAGGGTATTATGGGTTAGTGCCAACCTCTGTCCGTCCGTGTGAAACAACAGATCTCAGAGACTATAAGAGCTAGAGTTACCTTACCAAATTTGGTGACAACATTGGAATCTGTTGAACGCAGATCAAGTTTGTTTTAAAATTTGGCCACGCCCACTTGCCCCCTCAAAAATCATAAAAAACGTAGAATAAGCTATACTCGTTATTTTCGGGTAAAAGTTAATAGATACAATAAATGAATAAAATAGAGTGGACGTTTCCTGAAAATTTCAGTACAATCGGATGATAAACATGGGAGATACTAGCAATAAGGTTAGAATTTTAACACACCGCCCTAAGGCACTGCTGTTGCAAGCTGTAGCCGACAGGTGGCGCATTCGAGCCTTGGCCGTGCGATATAATGGCACCAACTGCAGAAGAAATGACAAAAGAATATAGCAAGAAATTACAAAAAATAACATAATTAATTTTTTGACGCCGATCGAGCGGGTTTTTATGTGTTCCTATAAAATGTATCATTCATATTTAAGTATGACATTAAATTGTTTAGGTCGGAAGCTAATTCGAGAGGCGATTTATTTTAAGAAGTATCGAAGTAGACTATTATAATGTATGTACAATTTTAAACTGCCTTTTAGTGTGAAGCGCAAACGTTTAGGTACCGGGTATCTCACAGTCGAGCACAGTCGACTGTAGCTTTCTTACTTGTTCAAGTTTTAAACGTGGTAAAACCATAAGTTCTTAGGGAAAGATCTATAAATCTATCTCAGTATCCATATTTTTCCTAAGGACTACCTGATGACCAACAGCAGGTGTGCCAGCTGCGCCAGGTGGCGCATTGAGACCGCCATCACCTGGGGCAAGAGCCAGGAGAACCGCAAGTTCCGTACAGGTCAGTCTGACACCCCTCCTCCCCCATTTCCGCCTCAATCATAGATTCCAAATACGTAGCTCCGACACGCGATGCCAAGAACCAGAACTTCGAGTTCGTCAACATCGGCTACTGGAGTCCCTTGCTGGGATTCGTTTGCCAGGAGCTTACGTTTCCGCACATCGAGCACCACTTCCGCAACATTACCATGGACGTTTTGACCGTGCATGTGAGTCTTTGAGCCAGGAATATAATCCTTATTATTGGTTCAAATCGCTCGTAGAATCCGCCCTGGCAAATCCTGACCAAGAACCAGCATGGAGTGATCGTGGAGCACACGGGAATTGTCATGGAAATCCTCAAGGAGTTGAGTCGGGCCCTAAACTTTAGCTACTACCTTCACGAAGCCACCACCATGAGGGATGACTATGCGTTCAGCACCACCTTTAACTCTAACGAAAGCGTGAGATTATGCCCTCAAGTTAAGTTATATTTCTTCATCAAAGATTTCTCAGCATGACGAGCTGGCGGGCTCAATGACCTTTCGCATTCCATACCGCGTGGTGGAGATGGTCCAGGGCAATCAGTTCTTCCTAGCTGCCGTGGCTGCCACCGTGGAGGATCCCGACCAGAAACCCTTCAACTACACCCAGCCGGTCAGTGTGCAGAAGTACTCCTTCATCACACGCCAGCCGGACGAGGTGTCCCGCATCTATCTGTTCACGGCTCCCTTCACTATGGAGACCTGGGGTTGTCTGGTGGGCATCATCCTGCTGACAGCTCCCATCCTGTATGCCATCAACCGCCTGGCTCCTCTGGCTGAGCTGCAAATCGTGGGATTGTCCACGGTAAAGAGTTGCTTTTGGTACATCTTTGGCGCCTTGCTGCAACAAGGTAAGTTCACCAGCTCTTGGAGTGAGATCCCCCCAACTGAGAATCCCCATTATTACAGGTGGCATGTACCTGCCGCGGGCCGACAGTGGCCGCCTGGTTGTGGGCTTCTGGTGGATTGTGGTCATCGTGCTGGTCACCACCTACTGCGGCAACCTGGTGGCCTTCCTCACCTTCCCCAAGTTCCAGCCGGGCGTCGACTACCTCGGCCAGCTACAGCGCCACAGGGCGATCTCTCAGTACGGCTTGCGCAACGGCACCTTCTTCGAGAAGTACGTGCACACGACGACCCGGGAGGACTTTAAGCATTACATGGCGCGGGCCACCATCTACGGCAGCGGCCAGGGGGAGGACATCGAGGCGGTGAAGAGCGGTCAGCGCATCAACATCGACTGGAGGATCAACCTGCAGCTGATCGTGCAGCAGCACTTTGAGCGCGACAAGGAGTGCCGCTTCGCCCTGGGCAAGGAGAGCTTCGTGGACGAGCAGATCGCCATGATAGTGCCGTCGCAGAGCGCCTACCTGCACCTGATCAACCGGCACATCGACAGCATGTTTCGTATGGGCTTCATCGAGCGCTGGCACCAAAAGCATCTGCCCAGCGCCGACAAGTGCAGCGGCAAGAGCGCCCTCCGCCAGGTCACGAACCACAAAGTCAACATGGACGACATGCAGGGCTGCTTCCTGGTGCTGCTCTTGGGCTTCACGGTGGCCGTTGCCGTGGCCTGCTGCGAGTTCTGGTACTACCGCTGCTACGTGCTCAGCGACAGTCGCAAGAGCAAGGAGTTTACCATCTGACCACTGACCGCAACGTACCGTGTAAAATAGTTTGTTTAATGTTTGAAATTACTTTATGAACATCAATCTGCGCGTTCGGTATTAAAGAAAAGCAACTCGATCAACATCCCGCGACACTGTCACACTCTATGTGGAGTTGGCGTTGGGGCCGCGACGGCGTCCGAAGCCCTGGACGACGTTGACGAAGCGACGGTTGTACTGGATCCTGCGCTTGGCGCGTCCGGTCTTCTTCTTCTTCTTCTCCTGCTTCTCCACCTTGGGGGTCTGTCCCTTGACCTTGCCGGCACGCGCCAGAGAGCCGTGCACCTTACCACCAAGCATGGGAATGTTGATGTCCAGCTCGAAGGAGCTGAGTGCGGTCACGGGCGTCTCGTTGGCCATGGTGGTGCCCTCGCAGTCGAGGCTGAACTCCTCGCAGCTGAAGCCATGGAGCTGGGCCAGTTGGTTCTATCGATGCATTGGTAGATTGGCGATTGGGAAGAGAAACCACATTTAGGTTAGGTTCGGGCGTTTGTTGTTGTCTCGTTGAGACTACTCACCTTTACGCCGGCGATGGTGGCATCCTGGGACACCTCCAGGGCCTGGATGGTCTCTAATCCACGTACGAAAAGCTGCATGATGACTCGCTCTGCAAAGGAACCATGCCCGTTATTAGTTTTCATTTTGGCTGCGCTGCGGAACACGTGTGCCCATTGATTCGACTGTTTGGCTCAGTTTCGAGGGTTTCCCAACTGGCATTTCATGCGCCGCGCACTCCGGCCTCGCCCGCACACACATTCCGCCGGTAATTCCCATTTAATGGGTATATTTTCTATTATATTTCCGCAAAAAATCGCTCGCTCACCTTTTAACTAGTGTGCGGATCCCGAAAAAGAAAGATGGCGGCAGTGTGACCGCGTCGGGAAAAAATGCAGCCGATAAACTGTCATAAGAAGACATAAAAAAGTGAGAAAAATGGCTAAATAGTCACTGCAACTGTTAGAAACTGTTATAAAAAGGTTGGGGACATTGATGAAAAACGAACAAGTCGAGACTTACGGCAACCTATTCGATAGGACTATCGATTGAATTACATTTAAAGAGTGTGGCAGCGCTGGTTCGTGAGAGATATAAGTGTGACCATATATCAAAAATACGCCCGGTGTGAATACTTCAATTTTCGCGGGATATTTAAAATATATATATAATATATAAAAGTATGTACAATTTCATATTTAAAGTCAAGATGATAACAATATTTATTTACTATTTTTAATAGAAATAATTTTACTTCAATTTTAACCTTTTCTGTGTTTAATTTCAAATGCTTCTTTATATTTTTCTTTACTTAACCAATTATGATTATTTTATTATTTCTTTATAAGTTTTTCTGAAATTGTCCGTACATAGAGTACGAAAAAAAAAACCAACACATGTTCTTTTGAAAATGATTGCAACACTCTGTTGTTGCCTAAAGCATTTAGTATTATTTCTTTTATTTTAACAAATTTACATTAATGGGCAAGAAATTGATTTTTGGTGTTTACATTTAGTCTTATGCCAGTTACTTTAGGTATGCGGAAAAAATGTGAACGATATTAAAAATTCCATCATGCATTCCAACATAAATGAGGTGTCTAATATAGATATACGCTTTGCGAAAAATAATCCAATTCCGGCTTACTTAGTATGGAGCTAAAAAGAAAACGTATAGCCATGTCTGTTTGTATGTCTGTATGTTTGTGCTGAAATGTTTAGCATAGTCTTATTTCTTTGGAAGCAGTATATGCATATGCCGGAACGGCCGAAAGCGGTCCACTATATCCTATATATGCCATAGAAATGCTCAGCGAATTGACAGGAAAAAAATTATAACTTTCCTGATCTTTAACATTTTCCATAAATTACGAGATATACACGTACATGTTTTTTACGGTTTTAGAATTTTTGTTTTAATTTCAGTAAGATCAGACTACTATATCATATAGCTTCCATAGAAGCGATGTGTTGAAAGTGTAAAATTTAAAATGTTTGGGAAATGGTATGAAAACTGACAAATGTAACTTCGTTGTTTTTTAAATTTGACCAAAATATATAGATTTCCAATGGTTCAACTGCAGACTGCACGGATATCCAAACTTCGACTTACATAAGTTCTTGTTTTAATTAATATCGGGTTTTTATAATGGGGCAAATTGGATACAGCTCCTTGGTCCGAAAAATGTCCTTTATGGCAGTCTCAAGTTAGAGTCAAATTAAATTCTAATTTTTTGGGTAACTCAGCAAAATTGTGTGGTGCCCTTGTAAAATTATACAATGGGTGCGACTAAACTAGGAATACCCAAAACATACGGGAGTGATAAAATGTTGACATCAAAAGATACATACATATGTAAAAGTCGAACAACTTGGACGGTTTAAAATTAAAATTTAAAGAAGAACGTGCTTGAATGAATTCAAAAAGAATTCGACAGTCCCTTTTAGAACTTTTATTTTTAAAGTCAATTGAAGTAAAACTTACTCTATTTTACATTCAACATGTTTTTATATAGATACTTAAGAATTTTTAAAACGTAACTATTAAAAAAAATCATATGATTACTTTTGTAGACCGTTTTTATTTTACACCAATAAAGTTTGTTTTTCATTGAACACAAAATTGTTAGGACCTTTTGTCCTGGGATCTTATTCAATGCTGAAAAGATCGGAAAAGGACAGTCTGGCTGACGCCCTGCTAAGCCCGCACACCCCGCTTACCTCAATCTGCGCAAAAATGGGAATTACGTTGAGCCCGCCGCCACTAGTCCTCGCCCGCGCCCGTCTTGACCCAGTTTCCGTGGACCGCTCATGCGCCTGCGCCTGCTCCTAGTCCTGGTCATATCCTTTGTGTGATCCGGAGAAAGGACAACAGAGGAGACGCTGTGTGTTATTCTACGCCATTAGAACAAATATTGCCGCATTGTTTGTCAAACAGGACTAGATTAGTAACATAAACATTCCGTCATAGAATGCAAATCATAAGCCGATTTAACAAATTTGCACGAATTATCTGCAACTAATGAGTGTGGCTTAAATTGTTCGGGATCCTTCGAGTGTCTGGATATCGGAACGGGAGATCCCAAGTGCTGGAAAGACTTGAGCAGCCCTAAATAAATTCGTCTACATACATTTATAGGCTTGCAAACCAACCAGATGCGACATTCGATATTCTGGTAACCCTTCGACGATGTCTCCCTCGATGCTCATTTCAGATAAGTAAGTGGCGCATGCGATCCCCTCTTCCTGTTGTCCACTTCGTCGTGGATCTCCTGAAGGCCTATTCCCTGCTCATATGATCTCGGATTAGTTTGGGATTAGGGGCAGAGATCATCGGGATTTGCGTAAACTCATTTGCCAGACCTTGTGGCAGAATCAAGGCTTGGGAAATGCATCCGCAATCGGTTCCCCCCTCGATGGCTCTGCTACTTTCTTTCTGGAGGAACTGCCGCTTTGTAATCTGATATTTTTGCATGTTTGCAAACAAAGGCAGCGGAAAAACAAATTACTCTTGACCATAAAAACAGCGGCAACAATTGCAAAATCGGCTTAGCCTGCCGCCCTTAGTCTTCCTTTCGCTGCTTGCTGATTTTCCGGCACGCGAATTTCCTCATTTTCATTCACCTTTTTCGGTTATTTTCCCATATGCCCTCGATTTGCGGCCACACATCTTCTTATCATTACTTATCTGGGGGCGGCTGCCTTTGATCCCATTATGCCAATGTGATGCTGATGCCATGGGAAGCAGGGCTAGGGAAGTCAACCAGTTTCCGCCGTGAAATATTAAATTACTCAATCCATATTCAATTTGCATCAGGTGAAATGGATATTCCAGGGTGGCTTAGGAAATAGTAAATGACTTTGATTAAAATGGTTGAAGGTGTGCATTAAATATGATTTATATTTCAAGGTCTTAAACATTTTAGAATGAAGTTGAAAAGTAAATTAATCAATCGTTTTCGCAATAAATAAAATTATAGCTTGATATTTTAATATTATATTTGTTATGTCAATCTTAGA
The DNA here is from genome assembly GCA_008044355.1 of Drosophila lacteicornis. NCBI lineage: Eukaryota > Metazoa > Arthropoda > Insecta > Diptera > Drosophilidae > Drosophila > Drosophila lacteicornis. Next base: position 17,093 of record VNKF01012792.1, read on the forward strand.
AACTTTAATTATGACTATTTGAAGCAAAACTATTTTCGAAAATTAGTCCCAAACTCTTTTTATCGGCTCTTAACAAATATTTTATAATTTATTTATAAAACAACAAGAACAACTTTTAGAAATAATACCGATAAGGGAGTCGCAAAAATGAGGGATTTACATATATAGACTATTTTTGTTGTATAAACTTATTTAAGCAATTTGAAAAATTTAATAAAATTCTTTAATTTTTTCAATTCATACATCTATCTTTATATTTGCTGATCTTGATTGCCCAATAATTTTGACGAATATAAATAAATGTATCTTGAAAATTAGGTAATCAAGGTATCTAAAACATTCTGTGTGAAAATAAAAGGCATTTGGACATGGCTAATTCACTCTGTTTAATCATACTCAAGCCCTTAAAAAACGGAAAGGCAGAAGAAAATGTTGACAAGTGAAGATAAATGTTGCTAGGAACATGTTGTAAATGTAGATGTTGCAATATTTTAGCAGACTCAAACGCCGTATTGTTAATAGCAGAGCTAACATCCGATTTTACTAAAAATGTTTAAGGCACGACCGCACAAATGTTTTTATTTCATATATACATATTTACCTTAAGCCGAAAACTATAACTCAGTCATGAGTTTTTTATGGTTTTTGAGGGTGGAAGTAGGCGTTGTCTAATTTTCATAAAATTTTGTAGCTTTAGCTCTTATAGACTCTGAGATCTGTTGTTTCACGGACGAACATGGCTACATCTACTTGGCTGGTGACGTTGATCAAGAATATATAAACTTTAAAGGGTCCTTATACCCAAATACACTACTTTTACTTTTACCAAGAACTATAATTTTATTCAGAAGTTTTCAACCCAGTAATCGTACCCGATATTTCTTAGACAGCAATAAGATCGTTCAGATACTCGTAAATATAGTATGTAAATGAATGTATGTATATTCGAACAAATTTGACTATAAATCGTTGATCAAAAGTACATATGCATGTATACCATATACACATACTTTATATAAAATATCTTCTTAAATGCGTTAAATATTCAATTCAATTTAAATTTTTTTAATTCAAGAAATCAGAGATAAATGCAAATGTCATTTATTTATTTTATCACGATTACCGAGATTCAATTTTATAATATTATTTATGAGTATTAGAGACTTGTAAATTTATAAAAGAATCTACCGATTAGGAACTAAAGTTGAATAGTAATTAAAGATTAATAATAATTAAGCAAGAAAGACCATCCAATTTTAAATAATTCAGAAAAACACTTTATTTATATATTGTCATATTTTTTAATGTTATTGTACTATTTATATTAACTTATGGATATTTAAGTTATGGTAGATATTTACAAAAAGCCACTAAATTCGTATGTGAATGTTACACAGTAACAGCCGTAAAGGAAGTATAAAGCCTTCTCCATTTCCTTAACTTAAACTATGACGATCATTTCCGGTTCCGGACTGGAGGCATTCGATGAGAAGGTGGAGTCGCAGCTCTCGTCCTTTTCACGTTTCTCCCGACGTTCGCGTGCCCGTCGGTTCTGGAACCAGATCTTCACCCGGGTGTTGGTCAACTCCAGGGACTCGGCCAGCTTGTTGGCATCCTCGGCGCTGAGGTAATTGGACTCCTTGTAGGCACTCTCTAAAGCCTGGAGTTGAAGCGGAGTGAACGGGATGCGGGGCAGGCGGCCAGGCGTCCGTTTGGCGGGACCACTTTGCCGCAGCGCCCTCGGAAGCTTGGGGGGATGGTACCGGGTGTATTGCAGCCAGTCGTACACCGGCACCTGACCCTCCTCCGCAGCTGGCGGGGATGCTCGGAGCTCCTTGGCGGGATGGGCGTACGGGTGAAATGGCAAGCTGCCACGCAGCCGATGCATGACTCCCAAGGAGGCGTTGGTGCCCACATATCTGTCGCCGGCACGGTTCAAGATATACTCGATGCTGAAGTCACTCATCCTTGCGCGATCCTCTCGCCGGGCTGGTTTAAGTGCTACTGCTGAGTTCACTGCGCATCCCGAGCTATTTATCCAGGGACTGCCCATCGCCGCCATTTGCATTCGAGACAGACAGTACGGCCATCCCTGTCTCGCAGGACGAACGGAATCCTGGCCCAATACAAATCTCATTCGGGAGCAGCGAGGCGTTTAATAGGCGTTTCCCATCTCCGGCCAGGTAGCCGTCCGTTGTCTCTGGCCAGGCTCAATTATATTACCCTTATCAGCGGCCGAGATTAGGCCCGGAAAGGCAATAAAGTACACGAGTTCACGAGCGATTGTATCTGACTTTCTATCGAATGCTCGTCGTTTACAATGTTTGTGATTTCAGCGTCTGTTTAATGTTGATCTCTTTATGCCCTAACCGATACTTGGGAGTGGTGAATAACTTGAGAGCCAATTAGCGCAGCATTTTCTTGATTATAAAAGCGAAACTTTTAAAAAAATGCGTTATTATCTTGTTTAAATCAAAGTATACATTTAGGGTATTTATAGCAATGTTTCTTAGATTTATCTAATACTGTTCAGCGATCTCTTTAAATGTATATTTAATTTCTTTTCTTAGAAAAATGCTTTCAATATCTTTTTTTGCATAATTTTCGCTGTTTACGTTACCGAAGAATTAAGTTATTATCCTTTTATAGTTATCTATACATTTGATGAATATTTTATAACATTTATTTATGGTTATATATGTATATATTATTTTAAAAGGACAGATAATTATAACATTAGGTTTGCATTGTAAATCAGGATATTAAATTAATTTAAATTAAAGGCTTGTGGTGCTAGGTTATCAAATAAATAATAAAATAATAATAAACAAATAAATACAAGTTAAATCTCTTAACTTTAACAGCATGCATTCTTCGGCATCTTAAAACATCGAAACACTTAACAAATTTTGTATTGTTTATAATTTGTTGTGGTTATGGCAGTGGCTTGCAGGGTGGTTCTGGTTCCCTTCCCCATTCCCCTGGTGCAATCCGCTGCCATGTTTCGAGCGAGCCCTCCAATCCCATCAGATCCCATCCGAGCCCAAGCCCATCCCTTGGATGGGAAAACAAGTTGAGCCCGATATATTTTGATGCGCGTATGTTTTGATTGACTCGTAAATGTGTTTTCACAACAGTTGCCTTTGGGAAACGAGTTTTCAGGCAGCCCTCGCTGCTCGCGGGTCTCGTAGAGTATCAATTACACTGTTAATTGCGAATAACCAGCGGATAGTCAGCATATGGCAGATACAGCAAAAAAGAACACCAGATACACGGTTGGAGTGGAGGGCTTGCTAATGACATCATAAAATATATTTACCAGCTCTCTTGTATGATTGTTAGAAACATGCAATCCGCAGATTCAATAACTTCAATGCCTCACACAAACCTCATTGACTCGGCGATGAGTTGGTTAATAAATTAAGCCTGTCAGCGGTTTCATTGCCCCGAGACACTGGCATCGGAAGTCATTAATAAATATAGAAAATGGGATGCTTTTGATTAGTTATTTATTAGTTAAAAATCGATAATAAAAATTTCAATAAAATATATTACATTCCGCAGTAATTCATTTACATAAATTTCATTCTTCTCACTAAATTTGTAGCGCACGAATGTAAGTCACTATCCTTAAACATTCAAATTATCTTATTCTATATCTGAAGCTCGCAGAAGCCACTTCTAACCTTCCTGCAGATTAATCCGCTAATTATTTAATTGTGTTTAATATTTATTATGTTATTTATTATGTTATCATCGAATTTAAAGAATATATTACTACTTAAGTATTACTTATTTACTTTTAAACTTCCGTTTACAATATATAGCACCAGATTATCAATTACAAATGACATAAAACCTTCAAGTGTGTTTCATTTATCTATTATTCGATATTTGCAGCTCCCAGCAATAATTCGAACATTTTCATGTACATATTTAAAAAATATATTGATAATTAATTAATATCTTCCTGTAATATAGTTTTTTTTATGAGGTTGATTGAAATTTCTTGGAAAACTTTATAGCTAATAAGCCCCTATCAAAATCACAAGAGCCGTTGTGTTGATATCAACACATTCCAAGAATCAGGTCAAAGTTTTTATGAATCATTTCTTGCAAGTGTGAGTTTAACAATAAGTTCAGAAACAGATTGGTCAATTAATTCTTTAATTCTTCTTTAAATTTATAAAAATAATAATAATTTAAACGATTTATATCACCAGTTAGATATAAAATCTAACTAAAATAAATCGAACGGAGTGTCCTCGAATTCGCAGAATAAGATTACCAACGTTATAAAGCTCAAGTGCATTCGAGATAGTGAGAAGAGCACTTCACACTGAGAATTCGCTGATAAGATAAACTACTTTTTAGACTTTTACTTAAATTAGTTATCAGATATATTTTACTGATGTGCGATTACAGCTAGTTTCTTTTGGTATTTTTAGCTAATCTCAAGGCAATTATCCGAATATCTGCCAATTGTCATGTAATTGTCAACTAATTTGGCATTTGCACAATCTCTGGGCCGCAATTACCTTTGCGGAAGTGGTTGCCAGGAACTAACCAGAGATCGTCCCGAGCGATACGCTCTATTACTAACTGGAACAAAGGTCCCGAGATCCGAGATCCGCCAGATACCAAAGGGAGTCCTTTTTAGTGCGATCCTGCGGTTAGACGGTGACCTCAGCAGATGCAGAACTTCTTGGTTGCCTTAGCCGTCGTGCACTTTGATTGCCTCGAATAGAAGTCCAGCCGACTGATGCTGGGCACCCGAATGGAGATCCTTTCAGTCCCTTGATCCCAGTTCACCGTGGCCTCGAAGAAGGCGTTGCCTGGCTGGGCATAGAGCTGCAGTAGATAGGCGTTCGAGTTCCCCCGTTGCTGTAGAGACACTACTCGTCCCACCCTCAGCCGGCGGCACTTTTCCGCTCCCTTTTTCCCCGCCACAAATTCGTTGATGGCCTCCACTAGCTGAGTGGAGATGACTCCGAGCCTGGGATCCGTAGGGGGCATCTCGACGAAGCTGTCGCAGCCGCACCAGTGCTCATCGATCCCGGCCTGAGAGCAATTCCGGGACCAGGCCACCTCCTCGAAGACGCTGTGGCAGGTGGGACAGCCCTCGGGGCGGGGCTGCTGCTCCGCTGGGGCGTCCAGCCTCAGGAGGTGCTTCAGCGTGGCATGAATGTCGTATGGCGATGTAAGGCGATTCCGGTTAGCCCGCAGGTTGCGCATAAACTCCGGATACGTATCGCGAATCCATCGTGGCACGCGGATGTAGAAAAAGGGCAACCGTTCCTCCAGGAAGCCACTGTCCAATTTTCGCAACGGACCAAACCTACTCCCATGGTCGCTGAAGAAGAAGATAATGGTGTTGTCCATGACGCCGTTCTTGTCCAACGACCGCATATAGTTCACCATCTTTGCATCCATGATGGACGGCATCGAAAAGTCGTTGTGGCTGAAGGTGTTAGTCCAGAACATTCCAAAGAAGGTTCGATTCCGGTTCACCCGGGTGAACTGCACACCCAAGTCGTAAATGTACTCGCCGGACGGCCTGCGTCCCAGGCAGAACGGCATATCTGCCATCCGCGTCGTCTTCAGCTCCTTCTCCAAGGCCAGAATCATTGGTCGGCCATAAACGTCCGTCGGCGGATTGCGAAAGCCCTTGCTCATGAAGTCGAAGGTTGAGGTGGTGCCCCAGTCCTCGGCGAAGGCGGTTGTGTAGCCCCGGATCTTAAAGTCCTTCCACACCAGTGGGCAGGCGTCCAGGCCACCGACCTCGTTCGGCCGGCACTTGGCGGTGGCGTAGGTCTTGTTGAATCCCGTCAGCAGAGCCATCAGGTTCGGGAAGGTGTTGTCGCCCATCTGAAGGAGAAAGGTGAAGGAATTGGGTCATTCGGAAGGATGTCGAGGATACCAAAGGTAGTCTAGGCTTTAAATTGAAGTACCAAAGTTCCATTTATCGCTTTTAAGTACATACAACGCTCAAAAGCTTATAAATACTCTCAGTAACTATGCCTTTTCTTATGATTATATAAGTATATAATATTGTATGTATTTTAATTCTTATCGAAACTAGTTTGGTTTAGGTTCAAGCAATTGTGTATATTTGTATTTATTATCTTATAGAAAATAAAACCAAGGAAAAGGGAAACCATGGGGGGCTATTATAATATAGTTCCTATAGATATATGCTTTAATATTCCCAAATTGCCGCATAAATATAGTTTGTACTTTTATCTTAGGATGTTTATCCGGATCTTTGATACCTTGTTGTAGCCCTGCAGCTCGCTCCAGTGCTGCCCTTTCAGGTACTCGTACATGAGGGGCATGGTCAGCTGGAAGTTCATTCGGGATACGGAATCGATGCCCCAGAGCAGGACGCTGGGCCGTCTTGCAGAAGCCGGCACTGAACCCTTCCGGGGATGCACAAAACTGAAGGCGTCCGTTTGTGTCACATTGCCCGGCGAAGTTGTCCGGCACTCGGTGATCATGGCCGTGACATTAGTCGGGACTTGAAAGTCCTGGGGAAATGCCGCGCACGGCAGAAGTCTGCCGGAAAAGACGCTCTTAAGTGGCCTCCACCTCTTTTTTGGCACTGCGCGACTTACTTGTACTTGTGGTCCGCCATGGTCCGGACTCCGGATCGGAGGATCTGCTTGTAGCAGCAGGTGGAGTTGTCCACGTTCTGGTGCAGCCTGTAGGTGCCGCTCGCATCATTGAAGCTCACCGTGATCATATCGCGACTCTTGTCGCACACCACATAGTGATGCTTCTTGTATATCCTTTGTATATTGCTGGCGAATGGATCGGGATGGCGCATTTGACACTCGGGGCTATTCACAAAGTATTTCTCTCCCGACGCCGTCTCCAGTGGATAAGACGCTTTTGTGGTCGACCCAGCGGTAGTCGGAGCCAAGGTGCTCGACACTTGCACTGTTAAGCTGTCCACCGGTTCAACTTCTGTAGTCCATTCATCTTCGTTTTCCGATTCTGTCACAGATTCTGTCTCAGCCCAAGTCTCAAACGTACTCTGTTCTTGTAGGATATCCAACAGACGCGAAGAAACCCCAGTATCCACCGTACTGGTCTCCTGGGATGTCGCATAACTTTGGGTACTGCCCCCCAGCTGATCCTTCCCAGAACTCAAGGCACAGAACACAATCACAAAGAGCGCCATGCACAGAAAACACACTTTCCCTATCCATTGCGGAGACTTCGCCTCGACGGTCTCTCCCTCATCCGCTGGAATTAGTTGATATTTAATTGTCGACATGCTACTGGCGTTATCAATACCATTTCCGCGCACAACATAAATACTAGAGACCAGAGCGGACCTCCGTATGTCCACTCCGATCGCGTTGCCAGCCACTACTGCTCAACTGTCAATATTTTTAATGCGCGCTACGGATGTATTATTATCGCCGGCCGGGGGTTCTGTCATCTTCCAGCAGAGTTAGTGTACGTGCTCGCCTACCCAAGCCCAAAGCTCTGTTGCTACTCATATAGCTGCAAAGTTGGTCAAATTTATCTAATATTCTAAAATTTTGTTTTACGCAAACTAGGGTAGTGTCTAATTGTGAAACGCTGAAAGCTGAAACAAAGGCGTTAGAGACCTCGAGTCGTTATGGGTTTTTAAGCTCCCCGATCACAGATAAAATAATGCAATAAAGCTATCTTGTAAACCGACTAATTATACCCAGTGCTCCGAGACGGTAAGGGAATATGTGTATATTTCTTATCGTGACCGTGTAATTTGAAGCAAATGAGTTTTAGGAATTTCTGTTTAGGGATTTCTGAATTGTTTCCCCTTTCCTGACCTCGTAAAATATTGCCTCAAAAAGTAGGCCATAGATTCTGAGAACTGACTGCCTGGTTATAATTTATTTTATGAATTGAATTGTTTATTAAACTTTAATATTTATAAAAAAATTATATTTAAGAAGTATATCGATGGCATAATTAATTATTTCTTATCGATTTTGACATTACTATTTATAGAAAATAAATGTAATTACCCATTATATATAAACAATTAAGCAAGGGTATTAATACACTCTACAATCGTATAAAATTAATGGGAAGCTAGGGCGAGCATTAGGCTTCTATGATTAATGCCCATGAAAACATGGGCAAAATACACACTCATCAAACCCATTGTTCATTATTAAGCATGATCTTGAGGAAAACATGACTTGGCTTGGGTACTAATAGTAAAATAGTCGAAACAAACATTGTGGGTAAGGCTTTTTGTTTGAATCTCTGTGGCTTAAATTATAGGGTGATTCCTCTTAAAAAAGCTTAATTCCGAATGATTTAAAGCCGTCTATCCCAAATTATATAGTATTTTCTTTAACGTTGTTCAGCTGAAAGCTTTTAAAACGTTGTGGTCTTAGGCAAGTATTCTGATAATCAGGTAAATAGTAATTAGCATATTGCAAATTAGTAAGCTTTGCTCATTTGTATTGTTTTTGTTTTTTTCAGCTTCCCAAAAGAGCCAGACGTTAATATCGTTTGCGAAGTGATTACATTTCTGTGAAGGTGAATATTCACGCTGCATATGGCATTGTAATAATTCTACTATGGTTGCATTTAAGGCGGATGAGCGATGAATAAAGATTCTCGGCTTAGAAGAGATGAATGCAATTTCCGACATATTTTTATGAACTCTACAAAAGCAATCTGGTTAAAATGATAAGAATA
>VNKF01012812.1:0-236407 GCA_008044355.1 Drosophila lacteicornis
CTCAGACATCGGCTCAAACCAGCGCCTTTTTGACTGGCCAAAACGTCGAATTGATGGGTCATCCGCCGTACAGTCCTGACTTGGCACCAAATGACTTCTTTTTATTCCCTCACATCAAGAAGAAAATGCGTGGTCAACGATTTTCGTCGCCAGAAGATGCTGTTGAAGCATTCAAAAACCATGTTTTTGAGGTGTGTCAATCAGAGTGGAAAAAGTGCTTCGAAAATTGGTTTGAGCGCATGCAAAAGTGTGTAAATCTTGATGGAGAATATTTTGAAAAACAATAAAACTATTTTCCTTAATAAATATTCGTATTTTCATTATTAGGCCAGAAATATATGTAGCAGCCCACGTATATTGTTTATGTCTGGTATAGGGTATCTGTCTGGAATAGTGACCAAGTTAGGCTTCCTATAGTCAATCACCATTCTATGCTTTTTCTGTCCAGAGGCATCCATTTTTTAAGGTACAATCCATATTGCAGAATTATACGGGGACCTTGAGGGTCTAATTACCCCGTTTTCGAATAGCTCTTGTATTTGCTTTTCAACTTCTGGCCTAAGAACTTCTGGGTATGGATAGTAAATCAAGTATATTGGACTCTCGTTTGTACTTCTTATAGTGGCTTCTACTTTGTAGTGTATGTCAGTTTTTCGTCCGGGTCGCCAAATAAGTTTGGAAATTTTAAGCAAATAATTTTTAAATTTTCCTTTTGCGTTTTTGTTGTATGCTCTATTCGAATATCTAACTTGTTGACTTCGGGAGAAGCTTTCTGTTCTATTTTAATTCTACGTTTGTTTTTAATTGAAATGTAACTTACCTGCATATTTATTTGATCTTTGATTTCGCGAAGTGTATCATTTCCTATAATAGCATGGAAAGATTTGATTGAGGGCAGTAAAAAGAATTTAACAAATGTATCTTTTAAGTCAAATGGGTTGGCAATTGTGTGGTGGGTGATATGGATATCTCCGGCTACGGAGCTTACATAAAAAGATTTATTATTTTCGATTGGTTTTTTTAACAATCGCGGTTGAATGTAATTTTTATTAGATCCAGTGTCTATTAAAATTTTGATCATCTCTCCATAACCGGTTTTACATTGAAAGTAAGGTAATGAAGAGGATTCTATTCTAAAAAATAAAGGCCAGTATATTCGGTTTTTTCTGTTTCTTGTTCGAAATCTGGAATTTACGCGTAGTATTCGGCTGCTGTCTCGTCAGTTTCCGTTAATTGGTCAGTATTTTCTAATGGGTGTTCTTGTTCAGTGTTTATGTGAAAATTTCTTTGTCTTTATCTACCAGTCCGCTTGTCATTTGAGGTGGTGGTCGTTTTCCCTGCAGTCCATTATTTGGTCTGTTCATATAATTTATTTGTCTCGTCTGTAATCTTTTATCTACTAACAACATAAAGAAAGTCATGACACTTTTCCGTAAACTGGCAATCAATTTCATTTGTTCAAGAAAGCAGCTGGCTAGAGATGGTAGTTGGGCAAAATCACACATCGATAGGCAAAAAAAGGCTGAAACAATCGATACTATCGGTCAAAACCACGATATCATTTTTGACACCACTAGATTCCTATACTTTATACACAGGGAAAAAGTTACTTCTTGCGGATTCGGAAAAAGAAAATGTAGTGGAAAAGGGGCCTAAAAAGTGCAGTGTGAATTCAGTGCTCCCAATGTTGCATGATGACTTCTGCAATGGTCGAGTAGCATGAAACAGCCATTTATTAGCAAAAAAAAAAAAGGATTGTCTTAAATCTCCATAGAAGGTTATAATTCTCCCTTTTTACTTTCGGAATGATTTTATCCTTACATATGGTTAAAGGTTTATTTTTTATACCCGGTACCCATAGGGTACAAGGGTATTATGGGTTAGTGCCAACCGAGAATGTATGTAACAGGCAGAAGGAGGCATCTCCGACCCCATAAAGTATATATATTCTTGATCAGCTTCACCAGCCGAGTCGATTTAGCCATGTCAGTCTGTCTGTCTGTCCGTCCGTGTAAAACAACAGATCTCAGAAACCATAAGAGCTAGAGGTACCAAATTTGGTGACAACATTGGAATCTGTCGCCCGCAGATCAAGTTTGTTTTAAAATTTGGCCACGCATACTTGCGCCCTCAAAAATCATAAAAAACGTTAAATAAGCTATACTCGTTATTTTCGGGATAAAGTTAATAGATACAATAAATGAATAAGATAGAGCGGACGTTTCCTGAAAATTTCAGTAAAATCGGATGATAAACATGGGAGATATTAGCAATAAGGTTAGAATTTTAACACACCGCCCTAAGGCACTGCTGTTGCAAGCTATAGCCGACAGGTGGCGCATTCGAGCCTTGGCCGTGCGATATAATGGCGCCAGCTGCAGAAGAAATGACAAAAAATAACATAATTCATTTTTTGACGCCGATCGAGCGGGTTTTTATGTTTTCCTATAAAATGTATCATTCATATTTAAGTATGACATTAAATTGTTAAGGTCGGGAGCTAATTCGAGAGGCGATTTATTTTAAGAAGTATCGAAGTAGACTATTATAATGTATGTACAATTTTAAATTGCCTTTTAGTGTGAAGAGCAAACGTTTAGGTACCGAGCACAGTCGANTGTAGCTTTCTTACTTGTTTTGTTTCTGCAATTGCTCTTGCTATAGGAATTCCTGTGCGGCTCACTCCATTGACAAGGCAGACTACACTAACAATTTTTCGTCTTCTCTTGGTTCTCCGCGCCTTCGTTAAACTGGGCAACAACACTTCCTTAGGCTTTACCGTTAACTCGCTAATCCGAATGTAAACTGTTGTTGGATCTTTGCACAATCTACATTGCAAGAAATCAGTGGTACTTTTCGTTGCAGGCAAGAGACTAATTTCTTTTTTAGTGAAAATTATTTGTAGCAAATAAAAAGTTGCATTTTCAAAGGCATTTCACTACTTATCATGGCTTTTTTATCAGCTGAACAGATAGCAATTAAATACCAAAAATTACTTTAGAAATAATCAAGCATATTGAAAAAAATTGTGATGAAGTAAATAAGCAAATTTTCTCAAATATTGTATTCACCACAAATTTGTTCAGTGCAGAAACTTGAAATAAACTTGAAATTATAAACTTTATATTCATGTTTTCTCGGCTAAGAAAGTAGTAATAGTATTTACAAAATAAACGTTAGATCTAGTGTGTATGCCAGCCACAAGCCTATGTCCTGTTCCCTCCGCCCTCTAGCTGATCATCGACATGGCCTGGACGCGGCGGTTTGTGTCCTGGAATAGCGCCCGTATGAGGTGACGCACCTCGTCCGACTTGTAGTTGGCCGTCAGCGGTCCGGCGCCATTGCACCACAGCTCGGTGATCTCCTTGAGCGAGGCGTTCATGATGGTCTTCAGCTGCTGCAGCTTCATCCACAGCCGCACCTGCAGAACCTCGTGTGGTTCGGGGAAGAGCACCGGTGCCCGTTGCAGCACCACATCGATGAGATCGCTCAGCTCATTGGCCATGGTGGCGGAGATGTCCCTTAGCGTGAACACGCGCCGTATAAGCTCCGAGGCCAAAGCATTGATTAGCTCGCAAAAGGTGGCATTGTACACCGTCTCGGCCAGGACATTGACCCACACGTTCTTGAGCAGATCCAGCTGACGCAGACACTGGCGCACCAGCTTCAGGGGACCGGTGCCCAGCGTGGTCTGGCTATTGAACTCGAAGCCCTCCATGATCTCCTTGAGAATGGAGGTCTGGTAGGTGATCTGTGACCGCAAATGACGCTGCCCTGTGGCCTGCAGCGACTTGGACAGAGCCGGCAGGCTATCAAAGTCCCGGTTGGCATGCTGGGCCACCCAGTGGGTGAGAAACATGCAGTTGTTGTGGAACAGAGCCGATTGCTGGGGAATGCTCTCGAGCAGCTTGCGATGCACCAGCGGCACCTGCTCGATGTAGGTCTGCAGGAGGCTGGCATTGATGTCCACCAGCGGATTGCCGCCGCTCTCGCCCTCCTCGGTGACGGGCTGGCGCAGTATGCGCTCCATCAGCTTGACGTAGTCCTGCAGGAAAAAAAGGGAAATGGTTCTAAACTAACCTCCTTATTTCCTCCCTTTTCGTCACTTACCTGGGCACTCTTGGAGATCATGCAGCGGGGAAAGAGCAGGGGATCGGCGGCCACCTTAGTGGGACTGTTGTTGGGCGCCACCAGCACCATGTCCTGCAGGTCGCGCTGGATAATCTCGCCGGCGGTCTCCAGAACGCGACGGAACAGCCGATTGCGATAATAGGTCTTGTACTGCTCCACAAACTCACCGAGCGCCCGATCCCGCTTCGGATTGATCAGGTAGCTGTCGGCTAGGAGCTGCTCGAAGTTGGTCACATCCTCGCACAGCGTGGACGACTGGTACTCCTCCATGGTCTCGGGCACGGCCGGCATTAGGCACTCGTCCACCAGCAGCTTGAGCATCTTGTCCTTGACATGCTCCCCAATGATGCTAAACACATGCTGATCGCTGGACACACTGATGTTGATGCCGCCCAGCGTTTGGAGCAGCAGCCGGAAGTGGTCCAGCACCTCCTTGTAGTTCGGACGCAGCTGGGCGGTCGAGCTGAGTTCCTTGGTGGAGTACGAGAGCGACAACTGGTCGTGGTGGCCACTGCTGCCCTCGGTGGCCGCCTCGCTGTACTCGACCATCACCGGTCGCAGGATCAGCGGCTCGATGCAGTTCTCCAGGAGGAAATCACAGAGACGGACGGGACTGTAGCGCTTCTGGAAGAGCGCCTGCACAATGTCCTGCAGCTGGGCCTCGTCCCGGCTGACCTGGAGGGTCACGCAGCGCGAGGTCGGAAAGGATTTGCATTGCAGCTGCACCAGTCGATCGAATCGCTCCTGCAGATTCTGCTGCAGCAGGTGGGCCTGCACGAGATACTTCACCTTGATGGTCTCGTAGCATTCGAGCTCCTGGAAGATGCGCCGTACCTCGGCGGAGGCCACCGCCGCCGTGTCCTCGTCGCCGTAAATGAGCGCCCGCAGGCGGCCGACAAGGTCCAGGAGTAGCATGTAATCGTTGGAGCTCTTGGCATCCTCCATCGAATGGAAGACCTCGTCCACCTTGAGGACCTGCTCGCTGACCTCCAGGCCCAGGAGAACCTCGCGCAGTTCGCGCCGGTTGGCCGCCATCTTGGCGTTGGCCTCGTCCAGGGCGCCCAGTCCTTCGTTGGCACCCGTCTCGAGCAGATCGCGAATCTCGCGCTTCAGCGAGTCCAGCTGGTCGAGGAAGACATCCGGCGTGGTGTGGTTGGGCATGAACTCCGTGTAGTTGTCATCGATGTGCCGACGGACGTTACCCTGGCAGCGTTCGGAGCGCGTCAGCACATCCAAGATTGTCGACTTGGTGGCCTCCACGCTGGCGAATCCGTTGCCGCTGCCATGGAAGGCGTCCTGCAGCACCTGGATGTCGGGCGACTTTGTGGTCATGTTCGCTGCTCTCAATAAACGGTGCAGAGTTAAAACTGGAAGGTAAATATTAAAAAGACGATGCAATGGCGATTTACACTCTTTTAAAACCACCGATAGCACCGATAACACAGTGATGTGGCCGTGCACGACGCCAACTATCGATAGTCCGCAGCGAACAAAGCTGAACGAAACTATCGATAGCTAGCTCACCTATCGATGCCACTCAGCCCGCCATTTTCAAAATTGAAAACTCACTGTAAAGACTTGTACACAGATCGGAATAGGGTAAATATTGACCTCTCTCTCTCTCTCTCTCTCTCAATGCTTAGAAACACTTTTCGTCAATCTGAGTACTAGGCTTAAGAGCTAACAGCTACTTCCTCTCTTATTTATGTGTAAGCTCCATTTACGTTTCAAATTAAATAATAATTATCTTGGATTTATCATCATTTATTCAAAGACAGATTAACACTGAGATTAACTTGCAGTGAGATGCTAAATTGTTATTTATTGCGTTTTTATCTTTATTTAAAATATAAAATAAATATTTTTTTTTAATAATTTAGAGAGAGGAGAGAGGAAGAAAAGAAAGGAAGAGAGAAGAGGAAGAGGTGCAGCTAATCAGTATGTAGCGTGGTTACCACTTGTTGACAGCTTGAACTCGTTGGGAATTATAGTGCAACGCCAGCTTTATTACGCCAATACTGCAGCAAGCTTTTCTCCTGAAAAGGAGAGAGGAAGAGAAGAACGGAGAAGGGAGACAAGAGTGAGGAGAAAAAATGGAAAATGAGGTAGAAAAAGAAGAGAGGAAGAGTATTCAGCGTGGTTACCAGTTGCAGACAGCTAGAACCCGTTGGGAATTGTATTGCTACGCAAAAAATGTATTTCTTTCCATATTATGTATTTTTAACACATGATCACAAAATAACAAACCATATATTCCACAAACTGTAGCACAAAAATTACTATTTTGAGGTTATATGGTTGATTCAAATGCTCAATATATTTTCGAGCGAAACAAGCATATCTAAATAAAGACTTCCCGGAGTTAGCTTCCCTTATCCCACCACAAAAAATATGAAGAATAGTTTGATTTTCGATTTTATTATTGTTTTTGTATTTGGTTCTTTTTTCATAACAGTTTAATGTGTGTTGTGTGTATTGGGTTTAAGTGTTCTCGTGTTCGTGTTGTGTTTTTTCGGCGACATCCTTTTCGCCTTTTGGGATTTACGAGGTGATTGCAATGCAAGTGTTTCGTTTTTTTTGTTTTTCTTTATTTGGGGGGAGGGTGGTGGGCGTGGTGTGGTTCTCAAAGCACCAATAACAGTTAAACAGAACGACAAAGACAGTACACAAAAAAAAAGAAAAAAACAATAAATAAATAAAACAGAGAGTACAGTACAAAATTACAGAACAGAGAAATTCGACAGTCGAGGCCTCCTCTTCCACTAATCACGATTATAGACCGTTCACACCACACACCGAAGACTGGGTTCTGGCGGTGGTGTGAAGTGTACATATCGATATTTGCACAAGTAAGTACATTGCATTCTTTTCTCGTTTCGTTTTATCGCTTTGCTTTTGGTGTGAATAATGATATTTTCAACAGATTATCAATTTACAATACATTAATGTACACGGGGGTTTTAAATAATAATAATAGTAATAGTAATAATAAATCTACACAATATACATACACTATTTATATTCATATATAAATACAAATATAGCGCATTCTTCACTACAGACTATACAAAAAAATAATATTATTTAGATAATGAAATTACACTTAATGGAGAGTTCTTGTTGTTTTCCTTACTTTTTTGGATGTTTATGTTTTCGCAATTCGTATTCTTTAATTTTTTGTGGCGGGTGTGTGGTGTGTTGTGTTTTGTGTGTTGGCTTTCTTGTGTGTGCGTGTGAGTAGTGCGTGCATTTTCCATAGATCTCGTCTCAACACATTTGTCTATAACATTTGTTCTTTCTTCTCTTCTCTTAATTTCTTGTATTCTTTATATTATTTAATTATTTACTTATTTTTTGTTTTTGGCAATATTATGAATGATGAGCGGATTTAGAACGAAACAACAATTAGATGCGCTAGTGGGTGGTGTGTGTGTGGTGTGTGGTGTTGGGCGGGGGGTGAATCTTATGCTTAGGAAATGTACAAATAAAATAAATCAATCAGACGCGAAGTGAAAAACCTTGCCAAAAAAATTGTGCGATTTCTTTTCTTATTTTTTTCATTTGGTTTGCTGAGGAGGCGACGGCAGGCAGCAGGCGGCGATATGATGACTCCCTCTCTTCTCTCCCTTGCCGGAGCCCACCCTAGACAGTCTCCAGTACGCGCACATCCTTCTGGACCACGTAGAACTTGTGCTTCTTGCCGACCAATCCCCAAATGACGGCCACATTCTCAATGACCACATTCACTGGTATCGTGCACACGGCCCCCAGGACGCAGGCCAGGAACCGGAAGAGTCCAAAGCGGTACAACGAGAAGGATTTGATTACGCCGAACACATACATGTAGATATTGATGGCCGCAATAAAGGCGCAGACAAAATCCACGAGATTAGGACACGGTATCGGATACAGAGCCGCAAATATGATGTTCGATGTGGACAGGGGCATGGTGACCCACGAGTAGACGCTGATCCCCAACAGCAGCTTGTGCTTGAGCGGTATCATCTTGGAGTGGACCACCAGCAGGATGCCCTGGAGCCAGCGCTTGCGTTGCTGCAAAAAGTCGAGCAGCGTGAACGGTGACTTCTCGTACATCTCGCCCTCGATGAAGTTGAACGTGTAGCCCTGGCTAAAGGCGCGCATCGCAAAGAAGCAGTCCTCGGCCACCGAGCCATCGATGCCGTTGTCAAAGGACACGGCACGCTCGGCACCGACCTGAAAAATAAGATAAGTTTGAGGCAGAAACCTTTAAAGCAGCGTGGCCCAGCCTCTGCCGGCACACGGTTTATATATATAATTTAGTCCAACCCTTTACGACTTATATATAAATCCTTTCAGTGTAAGAAGACGTTTCAGAGAAGCTTGAGGCAGAATCCTTTAAAATAGCGTGGCCCAGCCTCTGCCGGCACACGGTTTACCGTTTAAATATTACATTTAACTGACTAGGTAAACCTTTACGACTTTTATAGACTACATATCAATGTAAGAAGACTATAAAATAAGTTTAAGGCAGATATCTTCAAAACAGCGTGGCCCAGCCTCTGCCGGCACACGGATTGCCGTTTAAATATTTAATTTAGTTGACTCAGTCAACCTTTCACGACTTTTATAGACTACCTTTCAATGTAAGAAGACTATAAAATAAGTGATTAAGGGTTTTTGCACTTGGAACAATAAATGTGATATGCTCAATGGGAAATTTCCCCTTTTCAAACCCCGAAACCTTAACTTTTCAATATTAAATATCAAGTAATTAGTCTTTCGTTAAAGCCTCAACACTTAGGCATGGTTTTTACCAGGAAATAATTTATAAACAAATGAGAGCCATGGCTCGTTTCGTTTTATGGACTTAGGAGCTGTCACAACAAAGGTGATACGAGGTGATTCAAATTCCCCCGGTGTTGGTTTGTCATTAGGGAAATACCCACCTGGGTGACCACATAGCTGCCCTTCCAGCTGAACAGCGGCTTGTGGAAGAGCTTGAACTGCAGACGCAGCTTGCCCATATCGTCCGACACCCGAAAGCTGTCCGCCAGCGTGGTCAGCCAATTGACCACGTTCTCGTTGGCGTACGTGATCAGTCCCTGGCCAAACGGATGCTTGCCATCCAGGACGAAATTGATAATGCCACGCACCGAGTTTTCGGTTAGTAGCGTCTCCTCATCCAAGTGGACTATCCAATCGTTGTCGTTCAGGACATTCACCGTATCCTCGAGACAGTATTGCAGGGCCCGGGACTTGAAGAGCGCTCCGGTGCGCGTCTTGTACTCCTTGGGCACAACAATCTCACGGATGCGACGATGTTGCGATAGATGGACCGCCTTATCGGTGACCACTTCGATGAGGAAATTCTCCAGACCTGTGTCCAGGCAGGTGTTCATATTGCGCAGCACATTCGTCTTGACCAAGTCGGGAAAGTCGCCGCGCGTGACCACACGGATGCAGATGAAGGGCGCCAGCAGGGGGCTGCCCTTGAGGACGACCTTCTCGGGAAAGGCATTGTAGAAGACGAGGCCGCAGAAGTTGAACAGCACCTGGGGCAGCGTGAGGAGCGTGAGAAAGCGCAGTAAGTACAGCAGAACCGTGGCCACCTGGCCGTACTCAGTCCATGGATCGACGATCGTGAACGAGTTCTCGTCGATCTTAATACCGCCGGAGAATACTTCGAAGGTAACTATCACAGTGATGAGCAGTGTGCAGTGCAGCAGGTGCTTTGTGGTGGAGTTCATCCTGATTGCGGGTGTGTGGTGTGAGTGTGTGGTGTTGTGTGATGTATTATATTATAGATTATATTTAATGGCTATAGTCCAAGCGATTCCTTCCTTAAGTAGACTTGTGCTGCCTTGCTTTTGTTCGTTCGTTCCGGATGACTGGATGATGGGATGATGGGTCTGGATGAGTCAGTGGCTCAACGCTATCTCTCCCACTGACTGGCTTCGGCTTCGTAATATGCTTTTGGTTTGGTTTGGTTCTGATATTTGTGCTTGGAAACGGAAAACGGAACGAAACGGATCGGACCGGACCGGAAGTTAGCCCAGTCACCGGCTTGATAAGTGCAGGGATGCAGGATCCTCTATCAGCTCCTGGGGTTCGATGCCGCTGCTTCCTCTTCAGCTATTGGTGGACTTGGATACTCCCGCTGGCGTTGGCTTGCTTGCATTTGAGACTCTCAGCTCTGGTTCCTGGTCAGACATTTCTGCAAAGGAAAACAAACATTTTATAAGCTTGGAATGTAAATAAATAAATAAAAGGGAAGAAAAACAAACATTTTATAAGCTGGGAGTGTAAATAATTTAAAAATACAGGGGAACTCGGGGTAAATGTGTTTTCAAATGGAAACTAACCTAGTTATTTCTATGTTTTCTATTCATTTTTCTATTTTTCCTATGGATTTAGATGTATAATCCAACCCTTAAGGACTTATATAGACTATCTTTCAGTGTAAGGCAAAAACCTTTAAAACAGCCTGGCCCAGCCTCTGCCGGCACACGGTTTGCCGTTTAAATATTAAATTTAACTGACTAAGTCAACCTTTTACGACTTTTATAGACTACCTTTCAATGTAAGAAGACTATAAAAGAAGTTTAAGGCAGATTTCTTCAAAACAGCATGGCCCAGCCTCTGCCGGCATACGGTTTATCTGATAAATTTTAAATTTTAGCTTATAGCTTTTTTTTTTACCTTATTCAGAGTTCTTTAGCATCTCTTTTAAGCATAGCCATTTGCTAAGCATTATAGAAAAAAAGGTTGATATAGTTTCTTTCTAACTTCTAACATGAAACTATGTTCTGCTTCTTAATATTTAATATATTTTGTTTTGAGAATAATCTACATAGAAATACTAGTATTTTCAATATTTCCCGCATTCACACTCACCATTGTTCCTGTTTTACTGAGTGATGCGGTCTTAGAACTAATAGTCTGCGACACGTACGTAATTTGGCATACAAAATTAATTAGTGCCGACTTAATTTTTCTAACCTTTCACATTATTTTTTTTTTTTTCAATTGAATTAGAAGCATATGTAATGCGGCGTACAAAATGCTAATCATCATCGCCAGTAGCCAGTATCGCGTGCCCGCCA
Source organism: Drosophila lacteicornis (assembly GCA_008044355.1). Lineage (NCBI taxonomy): Eukaryota > Metazoa > Arthropoda > Insecta > Diptera > Drosophilidae > Drosophila > Drosophila lacteicornis. Next base: position 11,217 of record VNKF01012812.1, read on the forward strand.
GCCCATAACTATACATATAACTATTGATCATATAACCGCATATTCTCGCCCATATTTCCCCCAACAGATTCTTCTCAGGCACAGGCAATTATACAGACATATGGGGCGCGTATAATTGTGAAGCAATTGGGAAAGTTCAAAAGCCAACGATTTTGATTACAATTGCCTCTCGGTGTCTGTTCTTCTTTTTAATTTTAATTTGAATTCGGGGAGGCTCTCTCGCTCATCATGTATTTTCGGGTTGCCACGCAGATAAGGTCTCCGATCAGATGATCGTAATAAATGTCTATATAAACATTTATTTATACGCATACCGAGGCATCAATATCTAAATGATTGTATTTGCCAAAGGCTTCCATTCGGTGCCTCTTTTATAATGACTAAGCGAATCGATACGATTAGAAGTATTTAAAAAAAGAAAAATGAGCAAGCAAGCGACGGCGTCAATGAGCAATATGCTTGGGGATACCAGGAAATGTTTAGATAAAATCAGCTCATTTTTTGAATGACAGTTTCGAGTGCATTTAAGAGAGAGAAGGAGAGAAAGCGAGAAATCTAATTATTGATAAGAGCAGAGCTCTCTGGGACTGCGACTGACTGGCCATATCAGCTCATTAATCATCAATCATTAATCAATAAATATAATATCCCCAAAGAGAAGGTATATGCATTATCCAGTCCGCAATATTGACCATGATTGACTTGCCTTCTTTCTTCCTTTCTATATAAAACCGCATACGCACCAGACTCGTATTTATGGCGAATAAAGCTTATCAACTTGAAAAAATGCTTAGCAATCGATAGGCAATACAGCTGAATTCCAGGAAAAAATCAAATAGAACTCGAAATTGAACTCAATCTCATACAAAAACAAGTCAATTAATATGAAATATACTATGTAGACAGACGCCGGGTAATACAATACAATAGAGCCCCTAGAAAGTGACGAATACGCCAGCATTCCGCAAAAGACTCGAAATCTGAACTGAATAAAACAATTATAATAATAATATTCCATTTGATATGCTTTGTGATTCATGGCATTGGACTTGAGACTCTCTCTCGAGAGAGCTGACCAGTAGAAGGGCCAGCAAAATTTTCCATCAAATCCCGCGGGAGTGTTCACAAGCCTAGGGGGTGTTCCATTTAGTGGGAATGCGGGCGTTTTCAGCCCTGGGACAGACATAAAGATTGCACGCCCCATTAGCACCACCCCTTATCGATTTATCCGATTTATACACACATCGGGGCCTATTAATGGGCGGGAACCGAGGAGACCAGCAGGAGTCCACCAGGGACCCCAAGCCGCAACCAGGAGCCGCTTGGAAACTCGTGATAACACGACACGGGGGCCAAGTTGACTGAAGTGGTGCCGGTTCCTTGCCTTGTGTGACTTTGGTTCTTGGAAGAGCTCATGTGAGCGATTCCCATATATATATTTATATATATATTAAGTCGAACGCCTTCAAGTGGCCATACAGTGAATGCCGCCGTCTCGGGGTTTTCGCCATAAACAATCGTACTCGTGTATCGAAGCTTATCAACCTTAAGGGACTCAAGTTGTAATCGTAGTGTTTACAAGGGCATATCTTTATGTTTTCAATGGGATTTTACAGCTGGAGAGAACAATGAATGACTCTCAGATATGTATTTATTCTTGAAATATGTATTATTTGTCCAGGAAAACGATTTTAAAACACCTAACAAAGGGGTTTACAAGGAATAAGATTTCAAATCGCCTAAAACAAAGTATAAAAGTATGTACTGAATTATTTCTTAGAGGAATTAAGCTCGAAATTCCTTAGATTCTGCCTAAATAAATAATTATTCTACAAAAATTTAAGATTTTCCCAGGAATACAATTTTAAAACACCGAAAAAAATTGTTTACGAGGAATACGATTTAAAATCCCTTAAAACAACCTCACAAAGTATGCAATGAATTATTTCTTAGGATATTTCAGATTATTGCAGAACACTTTAATGCACTTTGAACTCTAAATACTTTAGATTTATCCATTTAAGTGATATTTCCTTACATTTACCTTACAATCCCCTTAGGCAATCTCCACCGTACTTGGGCCCGTTTTTTTATGGCCGATAAGAAGCACTTCACCTGGAGAATACAGCTTGTGGAGTTACGTACGATTACGCTATTTGCAATCGCCGTGTGATAAGCGACGGCCTTCGCCAAATGCGGAATCCTAGATACGTCAACACGCTCGCTCTTATCCCGCACTCGCACTCGCACCCGCATCCAAACCGATCCGACTCGCAGCTATTCGATATAGACCCGCTCCGATTCGGGAGCAACCAACTGACAGCCGATGCCAATGACTCGCTGGCACTCTCTCTCTCTGCGTCTTAGTGTTATCATTGAAAGCGATTCGCGATCGAGATTGCAACAGAGCAAATGAATCAGAGGTTCAACGACAATTCCCGGAGAAGCACCCGCAGTCAGCCCAGTCAGCGTGAGCCTGAGATAACCCGCTCCTTAGGCTGCGAATCGGAATTCGAATGCGAATCCGAATCCAAATCCGAAACCGTTGGCGTTGGGGGCGTAATGAACTTGGATCGCCGGCGATAACCGGTCCGCTCTTATATAAACAACAAATCGGACGGACGGACGGACGGGACTGCCTTCGGTGCAATAATTTCCACAATAGTCTAGTGCTTTGTTTGTTTTGTTTTCTTTTTAGTTTGTTTTTTTTCGCAACTAACTGCGAGAAAATGAAAATGAATGCAACGCTCCAGCGATTGCAGGGCGGCAGTGCACAAAATCAAATACAGTGGATATATGGGTAAGGGGGAAAAAATAAAAAATAAATAAAAACGAAGACAAAAATCGAAAGTGTAAACCCTGGAGATAACCATGAACTTTGGGTATTTATTAATTATAGTAAAGGGTTTTTATGTTAATTAATTGTATATTTAAAGCATTCCAAGAAATGATTTTAAACATGAACTTTGGGTATACATTTTATATAATATGGAATGATTTTAATTGATATTAATTGAATGGGTTTAATTGTAATTTATTTAATACTTGAAGCGCCTTCTTTTAGGCTTTTTCTAAAATATTTTCCAAGAAATACTTCCAAGCTTGAAATAACCATGGGTATAAAATGTATAATTGAAGCACCTTCTTTTAGTCATTCTCTAAAATATTTCCCAATATTTATTAGAAATTTCAAGCACCTTCAGCTCCTAACCATATCCAATCAAGTTTATATTAAGCTGTTAAACTTATCAGCGCCGTTGTAAAGTGTTTATTTCAAAGCGATTGCTCTTATCCAAATTGCACTTATTATTTTTCACTTTTAAAGGTCACCAAAATGATTTTCCTTTTTTGTTTTTCTTTTTTCTGTTTTTTTTTTTCGTCGATAATAACTACTGTAGTGTGCGCGATGCCATTGCTGATACTGGTTACTGGTTACTGGCTGGTTAATTGCCGCGGCACATTGTTCCCGGGGACACAATATAATGCAAGGCACCAAGTGCAGGTAAATCTAATCGCAGACCAGGTGAGCTCTAGCCAGCTAACTAAATAGTTAGCAGCCAACAGAGCTAGTGCTGAGCACCTGCCCTGAGTCACATCATCGCACTTGGGGACTTGGGCACTTGGATACTTGGAAAGAGCGGTTCGTTTAGTTCCAAGTTTATAGTACCGGCATAGGCCTGTTCTCACCTCCCCCATTAACCGTCAGAGAGGTTTGTTCCATTAATTAGCACGTCTCCAGGTTGGCCTAGACGTCAATTAAAGTAAGTAGACACAGGCACAGGAAAAAAATTTGAATACCCATTCCAGTTTCAGATCAAATTCAGCACAAACACCGAAAAAAAAAGCATTACAATTTAAATATGAAAGATTTTTGGGATTTTCTCTAAACATATACTATTGAAATTGTTTTATATTTATCCCTGACAATGTTTAATGATTTGGAAACTTTTTTAACTAACCAACGACCAAACTTTGCACCCAAATATTATCGGAAATGTCACCACAATTATATCGGTTTGTCAGAGAAACCCCTTTTTGTTGATTGATAGATAGATTGATATGAGATTGATCCCATAAGAACACCTTCTTTTCCCTAAAACTCTTAGTGAATCATATTCATAACAAAGGCACTCTTAATTTTTTGCCAGTGCACACAACACAGTCAATGTCAAAGTCCGGCCGTGCTCGGTCTATGAATGGGAAATCCCGCAGTTCACGGGGCTCGCTCGTTCCAGGTGTCATGAATTACAGGGCACTGTTTAGGGTTACGTTTTAATGCCTCATCTCTGGGCCCCCGCCCGGCTCACCAGTCCATGATAGCACGTCCGTCGTCCAGCTCTTTTTGTGATTTTCGTTTCTATTTACTATTTTCGTAGATTTCGCATTTATCGTATTTCGATTTCTCGCTGGGATTCGCAGCACGTTCTCCCCACTCGATTCTCGATTCGTTTTCGATTTTTGTTCGCGTTTTCTGCTCTGGTTTTCCTCTCGTGCTTCGAGCTCCGAAGACGGTCGCCGGTACACTAAGCTCCGTACAAATCGGACAGGTACACACACCAGGCCCAGTGTACTCGCAGTACTCGGTAGTCGGTGGTGCTCGGTGCTCGGTACTCACTAGCCAGCCAGCCAGCCAGCCAGCCGGTATCCGGTGCGAGTACCGTACCCATTGGCCTGGAGTTGTGACTGTGTGTGCCCGTCATAATAATAAATTAAATACGTTATCAAGCGGCAAACGCAATCAGAGGAGGGCCAGAGCCCAGAAGAGGCCAGAACTTCAGAACTTGGGAACGGAAGGAGTACCAGTACCTGGCCCAATGGTTAGTGTGTATTTTTGGTACACGGCGAATAAACGTCAGGCAATCTCTTACGTATTACCAAAAGGGGTCTTATCATCCCGGAAATCTATATAAGACAGAGCCAAGTACCAAGCATTTTCTGCACTGCTCAAAACTATATACTATATCCTCCGGTATTTGGTGGGAAATTTTACGTTTGCAAACCAATTTATTTTCCCTAAATAGAGAGAAGAAAATAGGTTAATTACCTTTAAGGTGTGCGAACTTATAAATTAATTATGATAAACAAAAAGGTTGCTTACATTTTTCATTGTTTTTTGATTATTTGGGTTTTTTTTATTGGACTCTCCTTTATTTTTTAAAGGAAATTTTAAATCAAAACCGTAATTCTTTAACGTTTTTCCAGCAAGCCCAATGTCACACCTACAAATTAATTTCTTTGTATATAAACTATAGTTGTTTCCGACAGTGTATCGCCCCCGATTACGTCTTAATCGCAGCGGCGGCCACTTCTTGAATCACTTGAATCACACGCCGAGTGCAGATAGTAAGTACATTGCGTCCCCGCACTCACACACTCACTCGCACTCACAGTCACAAAGGGGTGACTAATTTGGAGCGTGTGTACTCGGCACTCCATGGTAATAGCATCGCACGGAGTAGGACAGAGTGGACTCCAAATACACTTCCCGCCAAATGTCGTCATGGGTCAAAGAGATAAGGATATGAGCATTCCATGGTGGTAAAAAGATAGTAGCCAAGTAGTCGGTGTTTTGTTTCAGTGGCATTATGACAGCAGAGTGCGATAACTCCGTTAGTTTCCATAAATACAGGCAGTCGGACTGATATGTGTCCATTATGAGGGATATGAGCAATTAATGAATAGCATTATCAGGGAAGGGAGATGAATTGCAATCAATTAGTGAAATTCCCTTAATAAATCAATGAAGTACAGAAAAAAGGGTGTTATGACACTAGCAAGGATATTCAGCAGCTCTTGATCTTAATTTTGATATTTATGGGCTTATTTAAAATAGGTTTTTAAAGAGTTAAAGGTAGAAAATTAAGCAAATACCCAGGAACTAAAAATATAGGTTACTTGTTCCGATTATCAGGCGATAGTTTGCGTATTACAGGAGCTCGTAAACTTTGGAATATGAGCTGAAACCATTTGTCCAAGAATCGATGGAGACGTGTAGTGAATATTAAGGACAAGTTTTACGACTCGGCGAGCTTCTGTGGTAGGATAATAGTGTCACTTGCCCGCCATGACATCATAGGTCAGGCCAGAAGAGGGAATACTGGGTGATAGTTTTTTTATATTACTTTTTTTGCTGTTCGTTAGCCTCATTATTATTGTGCTCCTGTCTTTTGTGTGTGTCACGCGCCTCAGGTGAGTAGTGGGCGGTGGGCGGTGGGCGCTAGTTTCCGAGTCAGAGCTAGTTGGAGCGGGAGAGAAGAACGCTTATCGCAGTGGGTTGAGCAAACACCGGCACACCGGCATGTGCTCGTGTGCAGTGTCTGTGTTTGTGCCAGTGTCTGGCCAGTGATAAGCGCCGGGAAAGCACACAATCAGCATTGGTTAATTACCTAAATTTAAACAAAAGTCGCCCCGTAAATGCACTGTCCCCGCAGATGAAATCAATCAATAAACAGGTGAGAGAGCTACTCGACTATGAGATACCGGGTAGCCAAAGCTTTGATGATAATGTGGCCAGAAACATGTCTATTGAATGTTGCTTAGGTCTGGCAACACTGTTAAGGGGAAACTACACAGATCTAGACAAAACTAGGATGGCTGTAAAAAGAAAACTCTTTACATACAAGTTTTTGAACTTGAGACTTACTTTTTTTTTTTAATTTTACTAGAGATAAAGTCGAGTTAAGCGTTTAAATTTTGTTGACGATCCCAAGTCATATTCATTCTTATCTGAATCAGCTTTTCACAAAGTGCAGCGGCGTCAACATTTTTTTAAATTGTTTATTGTCGTAAGAGTAAAATGCTTGATAAATGTTATTTTAAATGGTCGTTCCTCTTAAAGAGCGATGAATTGCCTTTCCTTTGTTGGCTTATCCCGACTAATTGAAAGGGAGCTTTAAGAACGTAAATATTACGCATTCATTGACCAACACGGAGATCACTTTCCGCAAAGAAACCGATCGTATAAACGTAGTAAATACAATTATAATCAAGTTTAGGGTATATTCAATGGAATTTCCGTTCGCTTCCAATAATATATCGTTTATGTAAACACAAACACATTCCTTAATGAATGTAAATATTGGGATTTGAAAGTGTTTGAATCGTATTCCAAACATTTATATCATTTCCGCCCCCCAAACGGAAACAGTTCTTCTGCTGTGTTTACGTCGAAGATTTGTCCATTTCTCTTCCAGAATGAATCCATCCAACTTGGAAAATGGAAACAAGGAAATGAGAGAGTGAAATGAACTCACACATAAACATCCTGTAATGGGGTGTGGTGGTGTGTGTGTGGTGACTGTACGAGGGAGTGCTGGAATAACGGTTTAAGCACACACACCCTGCTGCCGGGGACGGAGAGGGGCGGGTTAAAAGGGGGCCAAATTGCGGGGAAACCCTTGCTCAAGGACTTTCCTCGCTTGCTATGAATATTAAATGCAGACGAAAGTCACGAGATCCCCGAGTAACTTTCCAAGTTAACAGGTCACAATGCCACACCGAAAAACACAACAGAAAAAAAAAACATGCGAACCAAAAACAGTTGCGGTCACAACTAAAGTTGTTTTTAATTAAATTGTTACTTCCTTAAAGGAAAGATATTCCAAGGATCTTTAATAAATTTGGATTATTATTGTATTTGTTTTATGTTGTTATGTTGTTTATTTATATGTTTTAATATAATAATTTGAATCGATGAGCTAACATTTACAGTTATTTGCATTTGAATCCTATAGTGTTGACCCTTGCTGTACTCACACACACAAGCGCGCGCGCGCGGACATGTGCAACCTTCGTGCCAACAAAAACAACAAATAACCGAAATGTGCTAATAGGCGGCCCCAAGGGCAAGAGAGGGACGGCGCGGCCTGAGGGGGCGTTGCGTTTAGCGGGTGGCTAACTTGATTTGTTCGATTTGTTCCAATAGGCAATGGGAATCCAAAATCCAATCCACTTACCATACTATTTCCATGCCAGGCCGGGTCGGGAAGTGGGAAGATGAAGAGAAGTGTCCAAATTTGTTTGGGTTTTTTTTTTTTCGTTCGTTTCTGTCTGTGTCTTTTCTTGGGCTCTCTTTTGCTGCAGGTTGTTGTTGCTGCCGCTCCTGTTGTTGGGCTCTTTCGGAGGAGGGGGCGTGGCGGGAGTTTTCCGCCTTGGGTGTGCCGCAAAAGTGATACACACTACAAACAGAGACACAGTCGTGTAAACAATTGAAGACACAATATCGATGACGCGCGCCCAAGACGCTGTGCTCTCTCGCTCGCTCTCTCCTTAGTTGTTGGTGTTGCAGCTTCTTCTTGTTCTTGTTTTCCGTAACCTTTTTGGCGCCTCTCTCTCGCTCGCCCTTCCTTCAGCTCTCTCCCTCTCTCTGTCTCTCTGTTGCCAGCGGCGCCGAATTGTTTGGTTTATTTTTGTATTAGAAACTTTTGTCAATGCTGCCGCTTTGTTTTTGTTTCATTAATATTTGCGATTTTAATATGGAATATACATGGGTATATATTTATAAAGCCTTGCTAATTGCCCCGCGTTTCTTCACCTCTCTTCACCGGTTCACCGCTCTCGCTCACTCGCTCTGCGTGCGTACTTTGCACCGCGAAAACCGAAAAAAAAACTCAAATAAAAGATCCCGAACACACTAAGCTACAGACTATAAATTTTGCAGGCCGACGAGGAAAATCGATCGATTTTCCCACAGTACGAGAGCACGGGAATTTCCTCGTAGACGCCGTTTCTTTTTTTTTTATTGCAATTTTTTTTCTTCACTATGCGCGTGTATGTTTGCGCGCGCGTGTATGCGTGTTTGGATCCGGGGGGAGGAGGAGTGTGTGTGTGCGAGACGGAGCGAAATTAGTTGCAAATTCTGCAGTTCACTGGTCGGACTGGGCGTTCTCGTGGGTTGGCGCGCACATTTCGGGATTCAGCCCCACATCTGCTTCTTGTTGTCTGCCTTTTCGGCTCTTTCGTCTCGAAAAACGGCAGAGGCGGCAGCGGAAAAGGGGCGGATTTTCGCCTCCGCGCCCGCTGGTCACACTTATGCGGGAAGGTAGTCGAACCACGTAAGTGATAAAAAACGTAACGATTTACGACGTAAGTCGTAGCTAAAAAGCTATTTTCTAGCCAGATTTCGTTATTTTCTTCCTTATTTAAATATTTATCATTTGAATAATCATGAGATGTGTGGCAGCATTCCTCTTGCCTGCGCGTTCCATATCAGAAAACAAAACAAAAATAACTTTAAGAAATAGATACTTTGAATATAACTAAAATAAAACAACATGCTTAGTATTGCGTATTAAAAAAGAGCCAGCTGCGTACTTTAACGCTGCAAAACATATATTCATTATAAAATATTTCGTTCGTGGCCAATATAATAAAATATCTTAAAATAAAATAATTAAAATAACTTAAATAAGCTATATTCAGGCCTTTGCAGACTCTGGTCACACTTACATTAAACGCCAATGCAACATGAAACAGTGTTACCAGGTATTTATAACGAAAAGGTTGAAAACTTTGATGAAAAATGTGTAAAACTTTGCTTGGAACAAGAACGTAATCAAACTACGTAAAGCGAGGGCGCCAAAAATACTCACCACGCTCTTGTATTTCGCAAATATTTCCGAACTTTAGGTAAAGAAGTGAAAAATAAAACCTATTTTCATTCAGCACAGAGTGGTAAAAATATATTTTAAAAATATACAATTGAATATTACAAACAGATAATGTATATTTCAGATCGAGCTACAAAAGTATCAGTTATATTTAGGTAAATTATAAGTTTAAACATTCTAAGAGAATTTTTCAGATAACTAAGTTCACCCTCAAAATATATATAAATTTGTTTTTAACTTAAACTTAAATTAGATAAGTGAAATGTTAATTTCCCCAAAAACAAGATGAAAACTAAGTTCTCAAGAGTCCAATTATAATACGACAAGAAAATGTTAGTTCTAAAAACGAAATACATGTGCAGAGGGGCCTAGCGAGCATATCGACATATTTCCTTCTATAACTTATCGGTTAACCAATTTATTTTTAAGAAAAAATAACTTAGGAGCATTTGAAAACGTACAAAAAGGGGGAAAATAAAAGGTAAAGGGTCCTGACTTTGATTAGAAATTAAGGGAATTGAGAGAAACATTACAGATAAGTGACTTGCCTCGCGACGACGCCTAAGATGGCGATGCCGAGGCGTCTTTTCTTTTATTCTTTTAAATTTACATCTCGTATTTTATATATATTCTTTCTGGGCTCTCTTCGAGCACCACGTTTGTGTGTGTGTGTGTGTGTGTGGGGGGGTTACTTAAATTTAGTTGTCTCGTCACCGAAAAGATCATTAGTTTTGTGGGTTTTTGTGTGTGGCAAAAAGGGTTACAATTTGTTTGTTTCTTTCTCTTGCTTGTGGGGGAGTGTGAGTTTTCTCTCGGTGTTGTTTTTCTTTTTTGTGGCCAATACATTAGGCTAAATAAATATTTATACACATCTTCGTTTTCCCTTGGATTTTGCGTGCGCGTTTTTAAATCGTGTTTTAAGAGCAGCATTTAAGGTTGGTTCCTCGTGCTTGTGTTTCCTTTTGTTTTTGTTTTTAAATATGTATACAAATAAAAAAAAAATGGGAATTTATCCAAGAAATGTTTGCCTCCTCCTCATCATCCTCCAGCTGGATACCAGCGATTTTCTTGGCCCCGCTCTATGTGTCCGACTTCCACAGCTTGATGGTCTTGTCGTTCTCGAGAGCGGCGGAGGCGATGATGTTCTCAGTGGGATGACAGGCGGTGCAGAGCACTGTATCGGTGTGACCCTGCAGCTTCTGGACGACCTCCTTGCTCTGCAGATTCCAGATGTAGACCATGTTGTCCTCGCTGCCGCTAACGATCCACTGGAAATGGGAGAAGCAGATATAAAGTATATTATTTATGGACTTTTAAGCTAAGCTATTCACTTTTCAACAAATATCATACACAAGAGCTGTAAAACTATCGATGATACTATCGATATTATCGATGATGCTGTCGATTGTTTTTTTCTACCATCGATACATCGCGTTAGCAGCAAATCAGTGAATTGGTATAAAATTTACAAGTTTTTGCCAATAAATATAATCATAAATTCTTATATTCTTAAGATAGAACCGAAACATTTGAAATTAATTTCTAATCATTAATATCAAAAATGATATATATATAAATTCGATATAGACAGTAATGTGATTGAATTTAATTGTTTTTTTGTTTAATAAATCAAATCTTTTATAAACTATGCCATTTAAATTGGTTTGTTTAGGCAAAGTAAATTGTTTTAAACTCATTTTATTTTGTCGATAGTATCGATATTATCGATGTTATTATCGATCGATATCTAGTGAGGGCACTATCGATGTTTTTACAGCTCTATCATACAAATCTACAATTACTTGACTTTACTTGGTAGAGCTGGGAAAAAATTGATTCTCAGTACATCGATATTTTGTTCGATATTTTAGAAAAATATCGATTAAAATTTTAATTTATAGAAATCAATTCATGGAGATCATATACTGATACATATAAAGAGCAAACCAAAAATACATTTCTTTAATATAAATAAAGAAAAGTTATAAGTTTTTAAAACATAAATAAAGAAAGAATTCGTTTTTATAACATAACAAGAGAATATAAAGTACGTTTCCAGAACATAAAAAATAGGAAATGATTTCGTTTTCAAAAGCCATTGATGATCCAAAAGATGAATTGCTCACGATACATCGATTCTGCCAAAAAAGAATCGATGTTGGACCAAAAAAAAAAAAAAAAAAGATAGTACCGATATTGCAATCGATTTTTTCGCAGCTCTAAAATCTAGAATTACTCGACTTTACTTGGCATAATCACTCACCTTGCCACCCGTCACCGAGAAGTTGGCGAATATGCAGTACTTCTCGTTCTTGTGGCCCGTGTATGTCTTGAGGCACTTGCCCTTGGAGTAGTCCCACAGCTTGAGTGTATTGTCCAGCGTGGCGGCCAGAATGTACTTGCCATTCGGTGAGAATTTGACAAAGCTGACGGGTGGATTGTCATCGTCAATCAGCGTCTTCAGGCACTGACCGCTGGCCGTGTCCCAGATGCGGCAGAGACCATCGTAGCTGCTGCTCACGATCAGCGAGCCGTCGCGATTGAAGTGAACCGCCGAAACGGGATCAGAGTGAGCGGGCAGGGTCTTCAGGCACTTGCCCGTGCGCACGTCCCAGATGCGAACGCTCTCGTCAAAGCTGCCCGACACAATGAGATTGGACTGCGGATTGAAGTTGCAGCAGAACACATAGTTGCTGTGTCCCTTCAGCGTCTTCAAGCTTTTTCCAGTGCTCAGCTCCCAGACCTTGAGAGTCTTGTCATCGCTGCCACTGACAAGGAGGCGCGAGTCCGAGCTCCAGGCCACATCGCTAATGCCCAGCTTGTGGCCCGAAATGGTCTTCTCGAACTTGCCATCGTAGGCGCCCCAGATTTTGATCAGTTTATCGGCCGCTAAAAGGGAGAAAATGTGGGAAAGTTAGTATTTTCGGTATTATTTCCCACCAAATTCGATAGGTACTCACAGGAGCTAGCCAGCCACTCGCCATTGGGACTGAACTTAACGGCGGACACGGCCTTGGTGTGCCCGGCCAGCGTAAACTTGAGAGTGTAGTTGGGCTTCACCGACAGCGAGCTCTTGTTGGAGACGCTGCTGTTCGTGGATGTATTGGCCCCGCTGGCCACCGAGTTCGGTTGCAGCGAATTGGGGCCACTCGGGGCAGTCGGCATTGGCTGCTGCGGCGGATGCACCACGCCGGGATGGCCGCCGTGCACGGCTCCGATGGGCACCATGTTACCCGCTACCGTTACCCGCTTTCGTTACTTCTATTTCCCTCCTTTATCTTCCTGAATCTTCCTTCCTTCACACACACACACACTTTTCGTCCGCGCCGCACACGTGCTTCTTCTTCCGGCTTCGGGAACGCCGCTAATTGCTGTTGTGCGCGCTGATGCCGCGAATTGGGGGCGCTGGAAGCTTTGCTGGCTGTTCGCGTCGGCTGTCCTCGCGGGCGTTTCTCCGTTGGGTTGCCGCCGGCCTGCGCTGCTGCGTTATTGTTTGTTTTAGGCGGTCGCTTGGCTCGCGTTTCGTGCCACACGTGAAAAATAATAAATTGCTAGTGTGACCGTTGAGGGCTATCGTTGGAATCTTGTATGTGGTGGACCGCCATCCGGTTGAATCGGCGGCGTGTTTAGTGGCTTTTAGCGTGTTCTCGCTGTGGTTGTTAGTTGGGTTTTTAGTTATTCGTGTCGGACAAAAGTATACTTTTGTTGTTTTCCTGCCGAGTGTCTCGTCTAACTGGGTTTGGCCAAATCAGTTGTCGATGTGAGGGAAGTGAAAATAAAAGCGCCGCCTGCTTAGCGTTGCCAGATCGGTATTAGTTGAGCGCATATTTTGCGTACAGTTAAACTTTTGAATTAGTTCATTTTGTATTTATTATATTTATTAATGTTAATTAAGGTTGTTTTGTAAACTTTTGAAATAATTATAAATGCTATAGTTAATAATAATAAGTGCTGAATAAATTAAGATAGTTCTGATATCTGATGTTATTTAACACTACTCCATAATAAGTAAATAATTAGTTCGATATTAAAAGTAGGTGAGTTTAAGTCAAATAAATTGAAAGTGAAATAGTATTTTTAATGTTTTATACAACAATAAATAAATAAAAGCGGCTGAGACTACCTTATTAATTTGTATCATGGACTGTGTGACCAGCTCTTTGTAAAGAGAGTTTTCTACACCCGCCTGCTGCGGTCACACTGCTCCTATAGAAAAAAAAACAACAAAAAACAACCCCAACGCAAAACCAAAACATTCCCCCAAATCGACGCTAAATTTGAGAGCAGCAGCAGCTGGCACAGGACCAAGGACCCGCGACCAAGGACCAAGGATGAACGGACTGCCGCCGAGCAAGCACTACAACCTGACGCACTACCAGCAGCGCTACAACTGGGACTGCGGCCTCTCCTGCATCATCATGATACTGTCGGCCCAGCAGCGAGCAGAGCTGCTGGACAACTTCGAGGCGGTGTGCGGGGAGGAGGGCTTCGGATCGAGCACGTGGACCATCGACCTGTGCTACCTGCTGCTGCGCTACCAGGTGCGCCACGAGTACTTCACCCAGACGCTGGGAATCGATCCCAACTACGCGCAGCACACCTACTACTCCAAAATCATCGACAAGGACGAGCGGCGGGTGACGCGCAAGTTCAAGGACGCCCGGGCCCATGGCCTGCGTGTGGAGCAGCGCACCGTTGGCATGGAGGTCATACTGCGTCATCTGGCCCGCCACGGCCCCGTCATACTGCTAACGAACGCTTCGTTGCTTACCTGCGAGGTGTGCAAGCGCAACGTTCTGGAGAAGTTCGGGTGAGTTAATCAGTCAGCCCACTAACTCCCACTAAGTCCCCGCACTAAATACCACCCACATCCCGCCGCTCCCCCCCATTGCCCCAAATGAAAAGCTGTTTTCACATACATTGCATTGCCCGAAACACACGCATGCCGGACTACAAAAGGTACGCCGGACACTATGTGGTGCTCTGCGGCTACGACATGGCCGCCCAGAAGCTCTTCTACCACAATCCCGAGGTCCACGACGGCCGTAAGTGTGCTTCGATATAGAGCTGTAAAACTATCGATGATTCTATCGATATTATCAATGATGCTGTCGATTGTTTTTTTCTACCATCGATACATCGCGTTAGCAGCAAATAAGTGAATTCGTATAAAATTTACAAGTTTGTGCCATTAAATGTAATATAAAAAAAAAATATGTTCATAAGTTCTTATTTTAAATTAATTTCTTATCATTAATATCAAAAATGATCTATGTATAAATTCTATATAGAAAGTAATGTGATTGAATTTAATTGTTTGTTTTGTTTAACACATAAAATCTTTTATAAACTATGCCATTTAAATTGGTTTGTTTAGGCAAAGTAAATTGTTTTAAACCCATTTTATTTTGTCGATAGTATCGATATTATCGATGGCTTGGACTATCACTATCGAAAATATCGAGTGAGGGCACTATTGATGTTTTTACAGCTCTACTTCGATTTCTGCCATGTTGAGTCATTTCATTGATTTTTTTGTCTGTTCTTGGCCCCGTTTCCCACAGACATTTGTCGCTGCCTGATCGAGTCCATGGACACGGCTCGACGCGCCTACGGCACCGACGAGGACATCATCTTCATCTACGAGAAGAAGGCCGTTACTCGGGAGTAAATGGAGCAATAGGAGCAATAAGGGAGAGAGAGGAACAGTGCAATGTAGTACCTGCAGAGTTTGCCAGGTTGCCAAAACGGAGAAAGTGGAGGCTGGGATCTGAGCTATGTGATATTAGTACGTTAGAGGAGAAGGAAGGTAAAGGACGAAGGTTGGAAAGCTGCTGCTGCTGCTACATGGTTAACTTTGGCACAACAGTGTACTTTATTTAGGTATTTGTTAGCAGTTGGTCCCCATAAAAAACAACAATTACAACAAGGTTTATATGTTAACAAGCCAGCCAGCGCTGTGGGTCGATTATTGCTCCGAAATTCAAAAGGAATGGCTACGGATAATGCCTAACTGCGTTCTATGTCTTAGTTTTAAGTTGGGAATTGTACAAAAACTTAGTTTATGCATGTCTTAGGTCTGTGAAAGTTAGGAAACATTTTTAATTAGTTCGTATACATAGTTGCCCTTAAAAAAGTTATTATACACCATACATTCCGTTGATTTAAGTAAATTATACAAAATACAGTTGCCCTTATATTGGTTTAAGTACAAACTTTAGTCTTAATTAAAAGAATTCTCTCTTGTATTTAAAAAAAGGAACTATTCGTTTGTATACCCTTGCAGAGGGTATTATAATTTTGCCATGATATTTGCAACGCAGTGAAGGAGGCATCTTCCTGATCAGCATCTCCAGCTGAGTTGATCTAGCCATGTCCGTCTGTCTGTCGGTTTCTACGCGAACTAGTCCCTCAGTTTTTGAGATATCAAGCTGCAATTTTCAGCATAGTCTTATTTCCTTAGCACGCAGTATATATGTCGGAACAACCGAAATCGGACTACAATATCTTATAGCTGCCATAGGAATGATGGCGAAATTAATGTAAAAAAAATGTTAACTTCTCTGTTTTTCAACGTATTTTTATATATTTTGAGATATAGCAGTTTTAACGGTTTTAGAATTACGATTTTAATTTCATTAAGATCGGACTACTATATCATATAGCTGCCATAGAAGCGATCGGTCGATATATATGAAAATGTAAAATTCTATCGAATTTCAAAAATCCAATTGCAGACTGCAAGGGTATACAAACTTTGGTTTACCGAAGCTAGCTTTCTTTCTTGTTATTTAGTGAACTTCGGCTTGTTTCTGCATTTATTTTTAAGGAATTTAATTATCTCAGCGAACATTATCCGTAGCCATGCCTTTGAAACATGCAATTTAGCAGAATTCCTTCGACCCGCCCTGCATTCCAATACGATTATGCATAATTTGTGTGTGATGTGTACGTAGAAAATACAAAAAAGATTATTGTTCCAACCAAAGCCTGTGACTCCTCCTTACTTGGCGGGCTTCTGCTCCTCTTTCTCACAGATGGGCTTGTAGAGCAGCTGCAGCTTGATGTGCGGCGCCTCCACGGGCAGGATTATCTGGCCCTTGTCATCCGTGTACTTGGCATATGGCTGCTCGGAGAAAACCTCGAAGCCGTGGGAGCGGAATATCTTCTGGGAGAAGATGCCGGTGGCATCGGCCTTTAGCATGCGGAAACCATTCTTTTTGGCCACCGCCAGTGACTGCTTGACCAGCTCGTTGGCAATGCCGCGGCCCCGGAAGCCCGAGTCCACCGACAGGATGCGCACATCGAAGACGCAGTCCACCTCAAATTGCTTAAATATATCGTTTTTGATGTTGTGACTGTAGAGCAGCTGAAAGATCTTCCGGTAGCCCGGATCGCAGCTAAGGTCCAGCTTTTCCAGCGCCTTGGCCGTGTCGCCGGCCCGCAGGATGCCGTTCAGCACGACGCCGGCTATTTTACAGCTGCCCTGCTCCATGGTCATCAGGCTCATGCGATCCCCCATGGCCTCCACACAGTGTTCCTCCAGCTCTGAGCTGCTGCATCCATTCTGGCACACGCCGGCGGCCTTGTTCAGCGGCTCGTCGGCAAAGAAGTTGCAACGCAGGTGCTCCAGCACCTGGTCATAGTGCTCCGGTTCGATCAGCTTGTACTCCATGGGTTCGCTGCTGCTGCTGCTGCTCGCGGAGGCACTTCTTGTCTGGCCGAGTTCTGGAGGGAGTAATGGGAATTTGTTTAATATTTTCATTTTAAAATTGACTTTTTTTGTTAGTATTTTAATGTGGTGTATGCCAAACATTTTTGTTTAATTCAATATTAAGCCAAAATACAATAGCATTCTTAGTTTTTATTAGGAAAATATTCTTTCTTAAGGTAGTCAAACTTTTCCATTAGTAACCATTTATATAATAAATAATCCCAATTTAGGAAGCTCTTAATATTTTAAAAATATTTTTTTTTATATATTTGTTTAAATATTTATATGTTTGAATTTTTTTGAATGTCACAAAAATTGCGTTCGTTTTTTTTTTTTACTTAAAAAGTGCGTCTAAAAGTATGCAAGAAAATATTCAAGGCTTAAATCAAAAAGTGTTTACATTTTATAGCATACTTTCGGACTGAACTTGAAATGTTTTCAAAACTTACTTTACTTTCTCTGTACTCAAATTAAAGGATAAAAGTTAGGCAATTACAATTGGATAATAAGAAATTAATTATTAAGGTTTTTTGGTAAAATAAATACTGTAAAAGTAGTTTTTTGTTTTTATTTTTTATTGAGATGAAAAAATAGTTATTAGGCTTAAGATATGGGTTCTTTTGAAGCAACAGGCGTTTCTGTACAAATTATTAATTTTATTCTTGAAAAATAGAATCAATTAAGACTTTTAAATAGAATTTAATTTAACATAATTTAATCTTTCATTCTTTTTCAATTAAATCCCATTACACATGCAAATCTCTTTTATGTGAAGGACATTTCTAAAACTCAATTAGTCGTCGCCTTTCCCCACTTTCCCTTTCTCCCACTCGCAGCTTCTGCACTTCAACCTAATGACACACCCCCATTTGGCACACACGCAAACACACTTCACACTCTCTCCACTTGATCCCTGGACCAGGACAATGGTTGTATCACCTGTCGTCGCAAAGTGATTTGATTAGTGCCAGGCCACACGGAAATCTTTCGCGGATTAGGCTCGGATGAACGGCTGGACGGTATTGAGAGGACTCTAGGAGGACTCTGGACTCTGGTGGGACACTGCTCTGTTGTTTGTTTTCCTTGTCAGCTGGGCCAGGAAAAAATGTGTAACCTAGTTGTGGGCGCTGTCAGATGCGAACTACGACTGACGGCGACTGGAGCAGCAGCAGGAGCAGGAGCAGCGACAAAGGCGAACACGACAGCAACAGCATCCCAGTTGGGGGCACTGAGAGAAAAGTACCAGGATAATAAAAAATATATACAAAATATAATATAATAATATATAATATATAAATATATAAGTATACAAAATAGAAGCTGAAAGTCAAAGAAAAATACAAAATAATAACTTTATGTACAAAAAGCTATAAGTAACTGCATTGTATTGTTAGCATTTAGCATTTAGCATTTCGCATTTTGTATTGTAGGTTAAGATCTCGTCGACATTAAGAAAATTAGAATAAGGTAAAAATAAAGACTGCGGTCACACTACGATTTTAAAAGCGAAATAAGCACATTGGAAAAGTTAAACCAAGAAAATAAAACAAAGAAATTAAGAAGAATCAATATATAAACTACGATAACAGTATTAATTTGTTTGATGATCTAAATACTTACTGTAGTATCCAATAATTTCTGAATTTCAGTTCAAACTCCCCCCCTTTTCGCTTAGTGTACACCCTCGTGTATCCTCATTGCCGAAGCATGAGAAAAATGCGGCCGCTTTCGGCGAATATAAAGAACGGAGGCAGTGGCGCCCGAATGTTGTACTTATTGTCGTGTCCTACGAGTGACTGCCATGCGTATACGCAACGCACACCCCCCTACACACACCACACACACACACACTCAGCACACACGCACACCATCACCGTGAGCGATTGCCGCCTGGCCGTGACTTATGCCAAATGCCAATACAATTGCTTGCACAGTAAAATCGAAAGTTGGCCCCTCTCGAACCCAACTGTTGATTCCGCCTTTGTGAGGTTATAGCCGCCGCACAAAGCACGCCAGGACTTTGACTTTGCCTCCCCCCAGGACCAGGACCAGGACGTGCCGCATTCAAAGAGGACACTCACACTTCCCTGACAAATTGTGTGAATAGAGATATTGGAGGGGGGATTTTGGTTCAGTTCTTGGTTCTTAAA
The DNA here is from genome assembly GCA_008044355.1 of Drosophila lacteicornis. Lineage (NCBI taxonomy): Eukaryota > Metazoa > Arthropoda > Insecta > Diptera > Drosophilidae > Drosophila > Drosophila lacteicornis. Next base: position 30,689 of record VNKF01012812.1, read on the forward strand.
GGGATTTTTTTTATTATTTATTTACATGCCGATTCGGGCTTATTTTTTTGCAGTTAGTTTGATGTTTTCGTATAGAACTTAGTTGAGCCAATAATACCTACTTATTTATCCAATCATTTGTACATTTTACTGCCTGTTTTGGCGCTAGAATTCCCAACTAAAAAGTTAGCATGGCCTGTGAGTATTTACTTAAAAGGTTTATAAAAGAACTAAAAATATTTGTATCATTAAACCTTTTTTTATTTTAAATAGTAATTATTTACCAGAATAATTAAAATATAATGAAAACTATAAAATATTTGTCTCTCATTTATTTCAAATAAAATATATTTATATTTATATAATCTAAACAGATATACTCTGTGCCCTTAAATAGTTTCGCTTGACCTTGCTCTTCTGCTTTGGGTGTAGACAACGCCCTCGGCAGACAGCTGTTGCTTGACCAAAAAATGCTCCAAAAAATTCCAACCTCCCTCCCTTTTATCCCCCTTAACCCAGTAACCATACATACTGCCCGTTATGCATATTCATTACTTTAATTAATAGCCCACTCGCCATATGAAGCGGACACACGTGTCCCCATTGACACACTCGCACAATGGGTTTCCTCTTCCCCTCAATAACTACATCAATTACACTGAGATTTAAGCCAAAGATGAGGAAGAAATTCTATATAAATATATACTATTATTATTTAAAATATAAATCATAAAAAACTACAAATAAAATAAAAGAATATATATTTATAGGATTTTATATAGTAAATATGGTGAAAATACAGTTTTCTTAATTTGTTTCTTCTAAATTAAATTTTGTCACATATTTATTTTCTTTGATTTTCATTAATTTTAAATTTTATTATAATAAAAATTAAAAATTAATATTATATATATATAGTATGATTTCTTTCTCTGAACAATAAACCTAAATAAATCGGAGCTTGGGGCACATGACGGGACGGCACAAATTGCGTGACACTGCCCCCGGATGGAGAAGCTCACTCGGAGAGACCCGGAGTCGGAGCCAGAACCATAGCCGGAACACAAAGGTATTTCAAAGTCAGTCTGCGCGTGGCAGCACCGAAAATCGTTGTGCGTTATTGATGGCAATCAGGTCCAATTGAAGTCAATCTGCGCGGAATTGGCAGCACTGCGGCACAAATCCATCAAGTTGACAGTCCCATTATCGCAAACACACCCATCACTGAAATGCGCTGACCTTGAAATATCAGCTGATCTGTGAAAATATATCTAAAATATGCATATGTTTATGATGAGTGTGCTTTAGCAACCTGTTGACTGTTGACAGCATAATTGTATGCCTTGTCCACTTGTCAACGCCATTGTGGAATTTGTTGTGGGAAATCAGCTGATGTCATTGCGGAAACAGCTGATTGATACTCGGAAAATAACGGTCAGTTCGGTTAATTTTTCGTCTCGGTTTCAAGTTAATTAATCTAATTATAAGAGCAACCTCATTACACGGGACTCTCGTTCTTTAATTAGTTGTTGAGATACCCAGTGCCTGAGATCACTCACATTGCTGTTAATCCAATTGGGTAGATTAGGTCTGAGTTTAACGACTAATAGATACCCTAGATATCTTTAATTGTTACTGTAGTGGATCTGAAATATATTTTATTTTGTGTTTTTTTGTTGATTTGGTTTTAAAAGGAAGAAAGAAAAGAAAAAATTGAAAAAGAAAATAAAAAAAAGAAAAGAAAAGAAAAAAAGAAAAGAAAAAAGAAAATATAAAGAAAAAGAAAAAAAAAATTAATAAAAAGAAAAAAAGAGAAGAGAGAAAAAGAAAATAAAAAAAATAAACAGAAAATAATATAACAGAAAAAGGTAAGGAAAAAATAAAAAAAAAAAGAAAGAAATATATAGAACAACAAAAAAATGTTCAACGAAAAAAAAAAAAAAAATGTTTTCCTTCTTTTCTTTTCTTATTAAAAGTTTTTCTTATTTTCTTGTTTTCGTTAATAGAAAAACAGAGGAAAAAAATAAATTATTAAAAAACCAAAAAGGAATAAGTAAAATGATAAGAAAACTAATAAAGTTTTTTCTGTGGTTAATGGTAATTTTTCTAGCCGGTTTATAGAAATTATTTTGTAATTCCTAAGTAATCATTATAAAAATAAAAAATTCAAATAAATACTCTTAAAAAATTGTGCTTTTTATAATTTAAGCTTTTTACACATAGATTATTGTGAAAATATCTAAACAGAGCTCTGTAATATCATCTAGTAATCTTTTAGAAAAATATCCATATTTGATTTTAGTGATTTAAAAAAGAAATATATTAAATTGTATAACAAATCTGACCGATATGCGCCTCAGACCCACCGAGTTACTACAGGTGCTGCCATATCGTAAACAAAATATACCTTCTATCAAGGGCTACCCCGTGTTCCGTATAAAATGTGACAGTCTCTCTGCGGTGCTCCGTGGACAGCTGTTCCGGAGCAGCTGAGTGCGAGGCCATCCCACATCCCACAACCATACCATCCAATACCATCCCATCAGCCCAACCCACTCATCGAGATCCGATCGTCACTCTCTCGCCAGGTCGCTCAATGAGTCTTCATTCGCTGGCCCAGTTTGTTGTCGCTCACTCGTCGTCGCAGTCGTCCGTTTTATTTTCGTGGTGTCGCATATATTTAGTAAATATTTTGTTGTTGATATTTATAGTTGGGCCTACCTACACTCTCTCTCCGTGTTCGGCGTGCTGCGTGTGTTGTTGAACATAATTTTTTATTGATTTTTTTCCTTGTGATTTTCTGCCACCTAAATGGCAGCCAAAGACCGCCTGCCCATATTTCCCTCACGCGGGTGAGTACCGAGTCCTGATCCTGGGTGATCTCTGTACTTATAACCCTGTATATATCAGGGCCCAAACGCTGATGAAGTCGCGTCTGGCGGGCGCCACCAAGGGGCATGGCTTGCTCAAGAAAAAGGCAGATGCGCTCCAGATGCGTTTTCGCCTGATTCTGGGCAAGATCATAGAGGTGCGTATAAAAATATATATTTTCTATATACAAATACTGAGATATATATATATAATAAAATTAGACCAAAACCCTGATGGGTCAGGTGATGAAGGAGGCCGCCTTTTCGCTGGCCGAGGTCAAGTTCACCACGGGCGACATCAACCAGATTGTGCTCCAGAATGTGACCAAGGCCCAGATCAAGATCCGTACCAAAAAGGATAATGTGGCGGGCGTGACCCTGCCCGTCTTCGAGCCCTACATGGATGGCGTGGATACGTACGAGCTTGCGGGTCTGGCTCGTGGAGGCCAGCAGCTGGCCAAGCTCAAGAAGAACTACCAGTGCGCCGTGCGACTCCTGGTGGAGCTGGCCTCGCTGCAGACCTCCTTTGTGACCCTGGACGATGTGATTAAGGTCACCAATCGAAGGGTTAATGCCATAGAGCATGGTAAAGCCAGAAGAGATTTTTGAGGCACAAATTCATATATATTTTCCTTCTTCCCAGTGATCATACCCCGCATCAATCGCACCATTGAGTACATCATCAGCGAGCTGGACGAGCTGGAGCGCGAGGAGTTCTATCGGCTGAAGAAGATCCAGGACAAGAAGCGGGAGGCTCGCAAGTCGGCGGACAAGCGGCGTGAGGAGTTGCGGCGCCAGGGACAGCTGGCCGAGGAGGCCAAGGAGGTGCAAAATATCCTGGACGAGGACGGTGACGAGGATCTGCTCTTCTAGATCCATGATGATGCTTCCTATGTCCACCTGCAACTCCCCCTAAACTTTGCTACCTCACCTTTGTCCACCTTGTTGTCTTTGTTGTTGCTGTTGTGGTTCATTGTGATCCGGATGTTGTTCTTGGAAATACAATCCCTACCCGAAACCCCTGTGGCAACCTGTGTCTCTCTCTGTGTGTCTTGTTTGTGGTTTCAATTGTCAATTGGCTGTCTTTGTGGTCTCTAAGTGTAGGCACTGAGAGAAGAGATTTTCTAGATATAAAATCAAGTATACGTAGGGAATAATATCAAGTATACGCAGGAAATTATATCACGTATACGCAGGGAAAGCCGCACAGGTGGTATATATTTAAGGCTCGTATTTTTGGATTCCTGTGATTATTATATAGCTTCTGCCACTCTAAAAAAAATATCAAAATTCAAAACTTAAAAAAATATTTGCAGAACTGCTAGGGAATTATAATAAAATATTAAAATTTACCAAGTAGTTGTAGGAACTACTTAAAAATTATAGTCAAATATAAGAGGTAACTAAGTATTTGAGAGAACTACTTGGAAATTATAAGAAAATATTGAAATTATCTAACTTTTTGCCAGAACTACTTGGAAATTTTAAGCAAATACGAGTTAACAAAGTATTTGCCAAAAATTCTTGTAATTTATAAGAAAATATTGATCAGAAATGCTTGGTTAATTTAATCATATATTAAAATTTACTAAGTATTTGCCGGAACTACTTATGAATTATAAGCAAACGAAAAGAGTTAACTAAGTATTTACCAGAATTGGGAATTATAAACAATGCAGTATTTTATTGAAAGAAATCTTTGAAAACTCTTTTATTTAAACTATAATCTTTATTCCAACACAAAGAACAGCTCTTTTTCTCAGTGCATGTTTATGTCTATACCCTTCCCGAGAGCCATTCCATACTGGAAAGTATATATGCCTCGATCTCTATGGTATTTGATGACTTTTTTATGAATTATAAATAGGTCATCAATATGCATGCCCATTTCTCCATCATTTCCAATTAGTTGCTTCATTTGGTGGCCCATTGAGACAGTTTAAGATGGGAAGATATATAGCAAGCTAGCTAAGAGTTTGCTTGAGTTAGGAAAAAATATAAATAAGAATTAATCCATAATTCCCATACAAACTAAGTGAAGAGTATTCGATATTTCGAGTCTCCCGGCTCTGTGCATTCCAGTTTTTATGGCATTCCCCATGATGATCCCATTAAAACGTCCGATTAAGCTGTTTAAGGGGTCCAAAATTGCCAATTGAGCATTGCCAATTTCGGGGCGAACGGCACGTGCCGATGATCCAAAATAAAATAATAATACTCGTACGATGATAACCTGATCCAAGGCGAAGAGAGAGTAGAATAGTAAGACACCGGGTTTATCTCAGTATGTATGCATACAAAATCATGTTTATTCATTATTTTTCATTTAGCCTTATACACGTAATAGTTTGCCATTGACCACCGGGGGTGTTCCGGTTTTTAGGTTCCACACACATCTTAAATTCGGCTTGGATTCTTAGTTTTTAGTTGAGAATTGCGTGAAGCGTTTTTTGGGTAGAAAAACTAAAGACGGGAAATTCAAACACAAAGACATGCCGTTTCAAAAATGCATTTGTAAGCTTAAGTTTAAGTGAATATTCAATATTCGAGCTAATCACTGATCACTGATCGATATTTCAGCTAATGTGACTCTGAAGTGTGCCATTTACGATTCCCTTCCATTTGTACTCTCACGCTACACGTGTATACATAATATAGTATATGTATAACCGATATACGATCTCTTTACTCCGATATATCCTGATTCCGATCAGGTTTCTCATGCCCGGGTGTTAGTGTAAATACCAAATATGTAAATATGTGTCTTCTCTCTATGCTTTATGTAAATACATTCATGTAGATATATTGATCTTAGTTAGAAAAAAAAAAAAAACATTAGCAATTACATTTAACATTACACTCAGTACACACACACATTTTATATAATATATTTTTCTTTTCATGTAAAGAAAGAAAAAATTGTGAGCCAAACTCTGCGTTCGGTTGGTAAATATACAAAAATATTCAGTATATTCGTACATAGATTTATCGATAGTTATCGCGGCGCCATGTCGCTTACAAAAAAAAAAAAAACGGGCACACTTTCAGCTTCAGTTTTAGTTTAGTACAGTTGCGCCCGCTTCTTCTCTCTCTCTTTGAGAATGAGTGAGATATAGATCGCTATTTTTTAAGATCAAGAACTCAGAGTGCTTTAAGCCTTGGGCATGGGTTGGTTTTTAGTGATGGCCTTGGCCTTGGCTCTTGGCTTGGTTATTGTTGCAATTGTGGTTGCTTTAGCGGCTGCGGTTGCACTGGCTGCAGCTGTTGTTGTTGTTGTTGTGGTTATTGTGGTTGTTGCTACTGCGGCCAGCGTCGACGTCGGCGGCATTTGTGACGTCATAAATATTTGCTGTGGCTTCTGACCTCCCGACATCACACATTTGTCCTGCAATCGAAAGAGAGAAAAACGAAAAACAAGAAAAAAATAGATTGTCCGCAAGTGTGCCGCATTTTTTTTTGGTTTCGGGGTAAAGAATTAAATAATTTATTAAATTTGTGGTTTTATTTGCGGACCCCATTAGTTAATATCGATCGTGGCAAAGTTTTTTCGTTGCAAAACAAAGCGCAGCTAGGCAAAAGTCAATGCAGTGACAGTGAGCGTGATCGAACGTGACTGGCAGTGTGACCAGCTCTCATTAACATAAAGTACAGTTAACGCAAATAAGCATATCAATATTTAATGCGAAATATTAAATAGAAAACGAATTTGGTAATAATATTTAATAGGAAATATAATATAAATACAATTTCACAATTTGCTTTTTAATAATACCATAATACATATGTACATAAAATAAGGAAACTATTAAGAATACAAAAAAAAAAGGAAACAATAGTTCAAATAAACCAATGATTTCGATTAATATTTAAAAGCAATCGATTAGTCTCTGTTTGTTTCTCCCCTGATTTGGTCACACTGCAACAGTAACGGTAAGTTTGTAAGTAATTATAGAAGTAGAAGAACATGCCGCGCAAGTTTTGCTGGAAAATTCATCAAGTAATAACCGTGTGCGAGTGTTTTTTTTAGTGTATTTGCGTGTCCAGAACAGAGAATGTGGCGCTATTTTTATTGGAAATTTGCTTGTCATCAGATAAGAATAGTTAAGTATTTTGAATTAGACTTGAAATTCAGGGGGGTCTCAAGGAGGGGAGATTCTCTAATTTTTGGAGCTGTCCTAGATGAACGAAGATAATTTACAGGTGAAGAGGCGAAGGCAATCCCAAATCAAGAGATATGGATTAACTTAAAATAAAAATTAATAGGGGAAATTTCCTATAGGTTTCAAGGGTTTAAAGGATAAAATTATAGATATAATAGCATCTAAGTTTGATAGAATTTATTCCAGCTTCAGGTTGGGAATTTCTGACCTTAAAACGGAGTTCTCAAAATATTTAAAGGACTCTTACAATGATTTATGATGGAGTTTACTTGATGTCAGATTGCTCTTCTTGGGGTTAAGGTAGTTAGACTTTAGAGGGAATTTAGAAGGAGGGGAGTTGGTCTCCGTAAGATAAGCTTTTCTATTTTTTAATTAAAGAAAGGATATCTGGTAGCTTGCCAATGGGTGCTGGCTACTGTGGTGTTTAAGGAGAAGGAGGCTGGGTGGCTTTTGGTGACTTTTGAGAATGGCGGTGGCTACGTCTACGGCTAAGGACTACGACTAGGTCTACGTCTACGGCTAGTTTCGGTTAGACTACTGCTCTGACAACTCAAATACAACTGACTCGGGTGGCACGGATGACGCTGACGGTACTCTCAGTACCTTTTGACCCCGGAAGCAGATGCCCATCATCATCCACTTGGAGCCGCTGCTGCCGCTGGAGCCTTGCTCATCCTTGCTGCGTATGCGATTGGCCGTCGTTGTGGCCATGATCGTATCCGTTCCCGCCTCCGGTTGGGAATTGAGCTTCTTCTCCCGATCTCGATCTCGATCCTTATCCAGACTCTTGTCCTTTTCCCGCAACTTGCTCTGGAGCCGAGGTATGAGTCGCTGGCGCTGCTGTGGCTCGTGAATCATCACAATGCTCGCACTGCTGGCCTTGCGTCCATTAAGCCGCTTATTCGGGGGGGATATTCTGTGAATCGAGGGAATCAGAGGGGCTGGAAATGGGCTTAAATCCTGGCGGGACTTACCTCTTGCCAGTGGCTGGATTCTCGCCGCCGGGCTGCTGCACAGCATCCGTATCGGGGGCGGTGTTGTAGGCACCCGAGTACATAGAAGCCCGCTTGGGTGCCCATTCCGGATGACCGCGTACGGACAGCTGGGTAGCCAGACTCTTGAGCAGCACAGCACGGACCTTCGAAAGATTTACCCATAAATTCTAAATTTAAAATCAATTTTTTTTGCATCTCTTTAAGCCTACCTCGCCATTTAGGAAACAATAGATGAGCGCTATGAAGAATCCCTGGAACGAGGTGAGAAAGTAGGTGGAATAGGACCACACGGCAAAGTTTGTGGCCGTCTTGAGGGGAGCCAGCTGGTGCAGGATGTTGGTGATGCCCAGCAGAGGCAGCAGGACTATCGCCGCCCTCACCGCCTTCCGGGTCTGCTCAATATCGCTGGCCTGCGACTGGCGTAGCTTCATCACTAGGACTCGGATGATGTTCACCAGGAAACAGAAGTTGAGCTGGAAATTCAGGCTTGTTTCAGTTTAGATCAGTCAGTAGGGAATCTTATAGATAGCCCACCAGAATAACTGCCAGTCGCGGTCCTTCGAGGATCCAATAGTACGGAGTGAGATTATAGTTCCACAGGCAATCCCCCAAGGATGTGTCCATGTACATCACCGTGCAGCGTGCCCACACGGTGGTCATCAGGATGGGCACACACCAGCCGAGCCGGGAGAAGAACTTCAGGGGGAAGCTGCCCTGGAAAACGGCCACCGTCACCATGTTGTGCAGGTAGAGTCCCTCGATGAACATCCACATGAACATGGCGGTGCGAGCGTACTCCAGCAGGACATACGAGGCCTCACAGAGATAGGGCTGAGATCGGGGTAATAAAAAATGTAATTTTATTAAATTTCAATGAATTATAAATAGTAGGAAGCTTCGGCGAGCTTCAGCAGTCTTTGTTCAGCATCTGCACCCGGGTACTGGGTGTGGGCATCCCTGCTTTAACCCAAATATGCTTATTATAAGCACCCGGGTACATGGTGTGGACGTCTCTGCTTTAACCGAAGCATGCTTATTATACGTTTTAGGCAGATTCAGCAAGTTTTATGCCTCGAAAGCACCCGGGTACTCGGTGTGGGCATCTCTGCTTTAACAGAAGCATGCTTTTTAACCCGGGTTCACGATGTGGGTATCTCTGCTTCAACCGAAGCATGCTTACCCTTAATTTAAATGCGCTTCAGGCATCTTCAGCAAGCTTTGTGCCTCGAAAGCACCCGAGTACACGGTGTGGGCATCTCTGCTTAACCGAAGCATGCTTATTATGTGCTCCAGTCAGCTTCAACAAGCTTTGAGCCTCGAAAGCACCCGGGTACCCAATGTAAGCATCCTTGCTTTAACCCAAATATGCTTATTATAAACTTCAGCTAGATTTGGCAAGCTTCTAGCATCTTCAAAAAGCTTTGAGCCTCAAAAGCACCCGGGTACACGGCGTGGGCATCCCTGCTTTTACCCAAATATGCATATTTTCTTAAAATATTTAGGTACCCAACCCTCACCCACCGTATTTTCAATGACGGAGAGACTCGTGTTGGTGGCCGCCTCCTTGCTGCCCCTCCGGAACTGATCCAGATACAACGTCAGCCGAATGATCACCTGCAGCACCATGGCGATGAACAGATTCTTGTGGATCTTCGTTCGGTTATTCCTCAGCGAGCGGAAGGTGCAAAAGATCACCAGGGACACAATTAAGGCGAACAGCGACAGGCAGAGCCCGACTATCTCCAGGGTCCTCGTCCGCTTGGCAATGTCTATGTAGAGATCCAGGTCCTCCTTGCTGCCCATCTGCTGCATCAGCCGGATGACCTCGGGCTTATAGCACGGCCCGTAGTCCGTCCAACCGGTGGCATTTGTTTCCGTGGCATTGGGCCGGGTGCCCCACCTGCCGTCCAGTTCGCATTTTCGATTGGCGAACTCTGTAATAATAATAATTATAATAATAATGATGGCTGACGAGGGGGGGATTAATGACTGAAATCGGCCTGGATTCGGTTTTTGATGCAATGACTGACAGCTGCAATTATGAAAATTACACCAAACGGGAGGAGGACGAGTTTGGGCTGTGCAAATCTGCAGTCACGGCGGTGTTTATGGTAAATGAGGCCACGGCAATGCGGCACTGAGCGATATTTTAGGAAATTATATTTTATTTGTATTTATTTAAGGAAAATTTATTAAATTAAGACCATAAATGAAGAACTCTGGACCCAATTTTCCTATTAAATAATTTTAACTATAGATTTCTGTCTTTGCTTATTGATATTTAAATAATATTAAATCAATTTCTACCTAAGCTTTTCTTCGAGTGCCCTACCCTTGCTTATTAAATACTAATATTCCCCCGTGGATAGCCTTCGATTTGGTGGTTGGCATATCATCATCGGACCCCAGTTGGGATCGTAATTAAGTAACCTAGTCCCTGCCTGCATAGAGTCCGACCACGCCCACTTTCGGCCCAGTTTCGGAACGACTTAATGGGGTTAAGGAGCAAGGGAGCTAAGGGGGCTAAGATTGGGCCATCCATGCATGCAAATATATGGATATTGAGAGAACCTCAATGAATACGAAATCGAATAATTGTTTTGCCATTTCGTCGACGGCAGTTGAACGGATTCCCAGCTAATGATCCGTATAATTGTGGCCGCCAGTGATATATCATCATCCTTTAATTGCTCAAGTCATTGCCTATGCAATGGTAATTAAATTCTGCTTATGGGTAATTTTTAATTTAACTTTTACGGTTTTTACATTGGCCTAATTCCAGTCAAGTTGAGGTGGAAATATGAGTTAATTACTTACTGCGCGTATCGACGCCATGATAGCCGCCCGGACAGTTCATCCGGGCGAGGACTCCGGCCGGAGTTGGTGGCCAGCAAAGCAATGTGTCCCAGGTCCAGTTGCAGTAAAGACCTGAGATTATACAAAGACAGAGATTAGATAAATAAACTTGACAAATAATATATCTTTATGATCGAAATATTGACTATCGATAATTCACATTAATAAAAACTAAGAGGCCTGATAAATATTATTAAATTAGTGCAGCAAAATGTCTCCTTAACCTGTTTTCAGACCCAACTCTTAAGCATTTTAAAGTGTGTCAACACATCGAATGTAAGCCAAGTTATTTATATCATTAAATTCCCCTTAATTACATTTATTAATTATTATTTATTAACCCCCATCACTCACCTGTCTGTGGCAGGGTGTAATTGGCAAAAAGCGCCGAACAGTTCTCATAATTGGTGGCTGCCGCCGATGCGAGCGTTGCATTCCAAGGAGCGCTGGCATTGACACCGGCCAGGACAAGGTCCGGATCCGGATCGCGCAGCACCTCCTTCACCGTCGCCTCCAGTGCCATCTTGGCCACACTGGTGACCCGGTCAAGGGTGAAGTTTTGTTCCAGGACATCTGACAAGGGCGCTTCGCTGGTCGTCGCATTGTCGTCCAGGAAGGGAATACGTCCGCCGCTAAACGGCAGCTGCGAGGATGTGGGCTCCAGCATGGATACGTCTGGGGATGCCGATGAGGATGCGGATGAGGATGAGGATGTGCTGCTGGACTGGCGCAGCAGGCGGGTGAAGCGCTGAGCGGAGATGCCGCCACCGGAGTCGAGTATGCTCGACAGTAGGGTCATATTGTTAGCGAATGCATATTGTAACTGGAAGGATAGGAGGGGAAATAATATATATAATGTAAAAATTCTCCCAAGATTAATAAAGTATTATTCCTAAAAAGTAGCTCTGATTTTATGCATTTATTTATATTTTTAAGAATTAAACTAGGCTCTAATAAAAATTTAATTTACTTTATAAATTTCCCAAGTTACTCTTTCAGAGCTAGTTTTTCTCTAAGATTTAATGATACTTTGTGCTTTATCAATTCAATTAGGATTAAACTGTGCTGTGCTGTGCTGTGTCCTAAGCTTGTCAGCGATTTCTGGAATTCTGTCGACTTTCCATTGTTAATTGGATGCTGCTGCTCTTATTAGAGAGTTGCATTTATGCTCTATGTGATATCTTATAATTGGCAGTTGTGCATTGTACTAAAGCTGATAGGGACTTGAAGGCACTGAGAGAATTTCCACTAGCAGAGTTTAAGGAAATTAATAAATAAATAATAATAAATATATAATAAATAATAATAATAGTATAAAATTTGTTATAATTCCAATTTTCTAAAATAAAACCAGATAATCGAAGCGATAGGTTCATTATAAATATTCAATGGAAAATTTAATATTATTATGTTAAATATCGAATAATATTGAAAAATATTAACTTATTTAATAGATTTACTTATTTATTTATAAATTTTTCCAAATTAAGGTCTTAAAAGGTTTAAACATTAATTTTATTCCGTTAAGTTTCCATTAAAATATTCTCATTCCATATTTCTGATTTGATTGCAATCCTATTTTTATATCGATCAATTGATTTACTTAAAATTTTCAATACTTATTCCGATATAATATTTGGGATTCGATTACAAAAACCATTGTATATCCATTGTACATATAAAGGCGAAAAATATCGATTTTTATTATTTGTGAAATACCTAAATAATTTTCTTCCATTACATTTTCGTTACATATTTACATTCCATATTTCTGATTCGATTGCAAACCGATTTTTATATCGATCAATATATATATTTATTATTTTTAATACTTCTCCGATACAGAATTTGGGTTTCGATTACAAAAACAATTTTTATATCGATAAATTTATTGTTTAGAGGTTTTATTCCTTTCCACAATTATACCATATATAATTATAATCTTGATATTTTCCATTCTTTATCCTTATCGATAAATATCGACTTTTTGTGTTATTATTTTTGAAATACCTAAATAATTTTTTTCAATGTTTACATTGTAAGAAACCCCCTGCTAAGCCACCTCTGAGTTCTGGATCCTTTCCCAACTGGACTCTCGCCTTGACCACATCCTTCCACCGATAGTTATCGGTATATAATCGCCTGACTGCAGACCCAAGCTGATATTGGATGCTGCACCTGCCATTGTCCTTGGATTAGCATATACATGTGTATCTCTCGCAGGATGCGTTGGATATTGATACCTTTTCGCCTGCTGCATACTGCATACTGCATCCCGTTTCCGCTTCCGCTTCCGGGTCAGATTTAATTGAAAGCTTATCGCACAATGGGAACCGAGCGTCGGAGGCGCCTTTGTTTACGGCTCTTTCATAGATGTTTGTGGCAGTAGCAACCTCCGTTGTTAACGCAGTTTATGATTGCCCCTAATAAATGGCCGGCTTATTTATAGCATCGAGTGCAAACATCACACACAGAGCCCACACACATCACAACTTATACAGAGCTACAGAGCGAGCACACATCGCATTGCAATCGCATTCGCATTCATATCATCCAACATCGCACCGATTGCCGGGATTATGGCTGGCAAATGGACACGAGCCAGGAGGTGGGAGGTGGACCAGGGCGTGGGGGCTAAGAACTGGTCGGTCGTGTGATGGATTCCGATGAGTTGGCTATTTGCAATTCAAGGAAAATTCGCCAGGCCCCCAGCTCGGGGTGAAGTAATCTCTGCATAAGCAGAAAAAAAACGCTCTCCGGGTTTAGAAAATAAGCAAGCTAAAAGCATTTCCGGCTGGACTCTGCAAAAGGGATTTTCTATGAAAATTTCCCCTTAAAAAAAATTACCATTATTATATAATAATTATAATAATAGTTTCCTTTTCCTTTTTAAAATCCAAGTTTAAACGAAATGTAAATTACACATTAAGATTTCTTTCTGCCGCCGCCAGGTGGTGTATGGCCAGGCATTTCCGTTTCCGCCCAAGAAATATGGAAACGGAAAGAGCCAAGGAGGAGTGCCTTATGCCGTTCCGGAGAATTGCGTAAACAAGCCAGCCGGAATGGGGCATCCATCCTGCCAGGATGCGGCGGACGGCCGGCTCATGTTCCCAAGTTGCTCATGTCCCCCGAAATGCCTTTGAGTGCATTTTATATAATTTCATAAGAATTTCAATTTTGCCAGTTGTCGCTGCTCACATATGCATGCACAAGATACGTATGTGTGTCTAGCCTTGAGGCACTCCTCCGGCTCAATATATTCATGTTGCATAATGTTGCCCAGCCGAACTTTTTACACAGAAATTAAACAAAAAAAAAATCCTAAAATATTTGTAAGGGTTTAAATAAATTCGGTTTACAGCCAAAGCCGAGTAAACTTAAATTTAAACAGAACTGGTTAAACTATTAAGGGGAGGTTCTACTTCAAGTCTACGATTTTTTTTTTTTTTTTTTTTTTTTTTTTTTTTTTTNACGAGTTATAGCGAATTAGGTCGGACAAGCATCGTGTAGACTTCTATTGACAAAACGTATTTCAGTTTTCCTTCATCGAACTTTAAACGTGTTTTTCTCGAAACACCTTTTTTTTGCGCGCTGCACACGATTCCGCTTGAACGGCTTGGCCGATTTTGACGATTCACGGCTTAAATTAAAGCTTTTTCAATTTAGGGGGCCTTCAGGAAGCGTTTTTTCAAAAAAAAAGTTTTTATTACTTATTTTTTAACGTTAAAGCAACACAAAACGAGGAAAAACAGGGTTTTTTGTTCAAAGAGCCGCCATTTTGGTTTAAAAGGTTTTTTAAAAATCGGAAATCTATAAGGCCCCCCAAATTTCATCTAGTTTAAGAATTTTTTTGATTTTTGTGTTTCAGATCACTTGGGAGGGCTGCAGAGTGTGCAGCGCACATCGGCTCTCGCTGCGGGTGGCTTGGATCAGCGAGGCCTACAGCCGACATTTTGGATTATTTTTATTTGAAAAATTTTTGTATTATTCTTAAAATATATATTAATAAATGCCACAAAAAAATTTGTCACTAAATATTTATATTCGCTCAAAAAAAAATCATGAAATTCAGTTACGTTTTCGGGCTTTCGTGGTAGAACCTCCCCTTAAGGAGAAATATCACTATATTTTACTACTAATATTTATAAATTTATGTAAGCCCTCATTAAATATTTATTTTTAAAGTTTTCCTATAAGAAACCTTACAGGGAGATTTTCTGTGATAAAAATACAATTATTTGGATTATTTACCACAAATGTGAAAAATATAATATCGAAATACTGCCTATCGATAATTTACCATTCTAAAAACTAAGAAACCTAATACAAATTATTTTCTGGGATAATTCTAATATTGAAAATAAATCCAATACGTTATTTAGTTATTATAGAAATATTAACTATCGATAAATAAAATAAAAATAAAACATCGAAATATTGCCTATCGATAATTCACAATTCTAAATACTAAGAAACCTTATTAAAAATATTTTCTGGGATAAATTGGTGGATTGGTTTCAATTGTTTTGATCATTAACCACATGTTATATTGTAAATAAATGCAATACGCAATTCAGTTTTTATAGAAATATTAAAAATTATTGAAAATTAATCGATGTATCTTAAATAAAAAATAATTTGTTTAAGCCCAGAAATACCAAACTATCAGTGCTTAAATATTTTTATCCGTGTAGGATCATTATTACTGCGCTTAGTGGGTACGCCCATGCGAGGCGGGGCACTCTCACTGCCGATTCTAATCGATACTTATCGCTGCAGCGGCCCGAATCTCGGCGCGTTCGCAATTAAGCTAACTAAGCGCAAAAGCCACTCCAAAGCCAGCCGGCTCAAAGGATTGGGATTGGATAACTAACTGGATGTCGCTCGCCGCCTACCGTCTGCCGCCTCCTCCGGTTTTCGGATTCCCAGGCAGCACCGCAGCATCGCAGCAGGCACCCCCTGATTTGGGTCAGTTGCAGTGGCTTAAAGTGCGTCAAATTCCGGGCGTCAAGGGGTTAAGGGACTAGGGAGGAGATGGGGTGACTCCCTCCTGGGACTCCGATTAAATACTTGTGGAATTTAAAGCGAAATGCCGCCAAGCGAATAAGCAGCCACGAAGTCCCAAAAAAGGTTTACAAAATCAATAGCTAAGTTGAAGGAAGGGAAAGGATATTAAAGGAATTTAATAATTTTGAATATAAAAATATATAAAATTTAAAAGGCTTGCCATTCCAGATCTCTTACTAAATCCCACATGCTGCCAAAATAGTTATCGGCTTGTAAAACTCAAAACTTTTGAAAGCCATAAATCAAAGCCATAAACATAGTTTTTATGACCAAACAATCAAACCAGAAAATTGTTGTGAATAAAAGAAATATTCCCTTACAACGAACACGCTTTAAATTTATATTTCAAAGTCTTTTAATTAAAAGAAAGATTCTCTTACAATGTATACGTAATAAATTCCTCAACAACGTATACGTAATAAATTTATTTAATATTTTAAAACTTTTTGTAAATAAAAGAAAGATTCTCTTACAATGTATACGTAATAATTTTCCCAACAACGTATACTTAATAAATTTATTTTATACCTTTAAAATTGTTGTAAATAAATTCAAGATTCTCTTACAGCGCATACGTAATATATTTGTATTTATTTTATATTTTTACCCAATCCCAATACAGAGCCTTTTTGTTTACCATTTCTTGGGCTCTCTGCTTGAGTCATTTCAATTATTAATCAACTTTCTTACTGAGCACTCGCATCGGATTTAATTATTTAAGGCGCCTCGGAATGCCCCAAATACCACTACTTATGAACTGTCAATGCAATCAAGGACTTGTACGGCGGCTTTCAATTTGTAATTCCAGGACACAGAGCCAGAGCGAGGGAGAGCGTTAAGGACTCAATCGAAGGTATTAAAAAGTCATTGAGTTTTGCGCCTAAAAACTGGGTTGATTGAGCCCCAGCCGTGTGATGTGTGCGGGTCGATCGATTGTTTTAACATTTTCATCGCCCGAAAAGTGCAGTCTTGGGTGTTTCTAGGCCAGGCTCTCGCTCTCGTGTAGTATATTTCTTTGGCATAATTATGGGCGCAAAAAAAAAGAGAATAATGAAAGAAAATGAATCTCAAGAGGCCAACCTATTCAAAGTGGGCGTCGGCGGCGGGATTGGTTAGGCTTCAACGCGACGACGCTATATGAAAAGTTTTTCGCGCTATTTGACAAGCCAAAAGACGACTTTTCACTGCGGGTTTTCCCGTTGCCATGACACAGGTACAGTGCGTTTAATAAGCATAGAAAAACCCAACATTTGAACCTTTAAATTTAATAATTTAAAATAAATATATGCAAACTATTTGCCCACAGAAATTCGCTAGCAGAGAATTCATTTACAAAATGTTATTTGTTCAAGGAAATTGTGTCAACGATATTAGTTACCGCACAAAATGAATTTAATTGGTTATTATTTTTTGCATATACCGACCACAAATATGCCAAGGACATGCAGGTGTCAGTTGTAATTATTTCTAGCACATCAAACTAAAATTATTAATGTGGCCTTTGGGGCCTGACTTATTTGCCAAAATGCGAAATATCTGTGCTTAATTAAGGAGGATTTTCTCAACAATTATTGCTTATTGCTTAGCCAACACAAAGTAAAGGGAAAATACATTTTAATTAATTGTTTGCAACAATCAAGGTGCAACATCTAATTGAAAGTCCTGCCGGCAATTAAAACGGGCTATCTTTGGCAAAAAGAAAATTATATACACTATATATATATGGCTGTGAAACGCACTGTAGTCTTTGTGTGCGGGTCCGTAGTCCAGACCAATTAAGGTTCAACAAAGGATTTTCCAATTGAAAGTTTGGCAAATGTTTAAACAGGAGCAGAAGCGGCAGGAGCTGTAATTTATGTAACTGAGCAAGTTCACCTTAAATTCGGGGACAGCCCTCGCAAACAGCATGTGTTTCCATGGCACTTCAGCAGACAAGTGCAGCATCTGGCGCATTAAATGGGGATCCAATCGGGGCCATCATGGTGTCCTTAGTTTTATAGTTACATCACCTTTTGGGCCAGGACCTTAAAGCAGCAGCAAAGCAGCAGCCCGGCAGCCCGGCAGCCCGGCAGCCCGGCATCCCTGGAATCCCTGCAGCCGGGTGGGTGGCCGGGTGCTTTGCCTTTGTCACCGCAGGACATTTGCCGCTTGGCTGAGCCACTGCAGCTGCTTATACAATTTGGCATTGAAACTGCCACTGTTTGCAGTTAGCTGCACGGCGAGAAAATTACCGCAAATCATATTTATTTAATATTGTTGCCAAAATTGTTATAGCCTTGGTTATGTTTAAATTAAATTTGAATGAAAAGTGAGCTTGAATTCTGGCAAAATGTTACTTAGAATATACAGAGATTTGAAAATTTGCAAATATATGTGGCATCCCTAAATATAATTGTCTTAATTATTTATATATTTAAATGGATTCACTCTTAGGTACTTTCTTAATAAACTCTATTATTTGTGCCTAATTGTCACTCTAATCCTTGTCCGATAGCACAGTCACACTGTGTTAAAATATGTGACTTTCCAGAATTTGGCCCCTTAAATATTAAATGTTCTCCTTCATGGCACTCTTTCAATTAATTTTAAGTGTCTAGCTATTTCTAAGTAATTTATATGGAAAGGGATTTCTTATTAATAATAATATTTAAATCCTATTATTTATGCCTGATTTTTTGCCTACTTCTTGCTTGCAAGGTCACTCTAAGCTTTGTCCGTTAGCATAGTCACACTTCCTGCATGATTTATAAATATTTTTCCCAGTACATTTAACTGCTGCTGTGGTTTTCTTTTCGCACGGTTTAGTTTCTCTTTTTATTCAGGCTTGGATCGATGCGAATGTCTTAGTCCAGGCCAAGCTTGTAATTGAATAACTGAATATCTTGCGAAAAAAATCTGGAAAGGAGGAACATTCCGGGGCGGAAAATTCGAATGAATGTAAAGATAAAAGCAGGCCTCTCGCCTCGTCGAGTTTCACGTTGAGATTTTGCATTGAAATTAATTTTGACAGGCCGAGAGCAGATTTTGACAGCTCGTCAAGTTGTTCTGCGCCTTGCCATTGAGTTTTCCAACCCCTGGAAAATAGCCGAGCCTGCTGTGTGTGTACGAGTATGTGCAACTGTTGCATTACTGATTACTCCTCTGCTGTGCAATTTGCCAGATTGACACTCTATAAATCAATATCGGATTGGGCCTAGGAGCACTTACTGCCAGTTGGCACCGCCAGTTACAGTCGCCATAATAAATATGGTGCCAGGGCTGCCTGTGCCAGTATGTTCACCTGTACCAATGCCAAAGTCAATGCCAGTGCCACTGTCAAAGGCTACACACAGCGAAACATTATATTTTTCAAGAGATTTTAGCTTACTTTTTTTAAAGAATGTATATTCTTAAGAAATTACATTTCTTATTTGGAAACAAATTATTTAATTACAAATTATTGAATTATACTGAAATAGTTATGCCTAATTTATGCCTAGTTATAGCTTGCATGGCCACACTAAGCCTTGCCTGTTGGCACAGTCACACTGCAAGCACTAAAGGAAGGGCTATAGTAATTTACTGATCAAATATTCTTCTTACTCTTGCACAGTGTATTTCTTCAACAGAAGACGCTTGAAAGGGCCTCAATGAATTAAATATCCTCAATAGATTGTTGTCCCTAAATGGCCAGACATTCAATGCAATTATGTGGCTGGTTTGTTTTGTTTTCTTCTTTTTTTTTTAAGAAAATTGTGTAAACAATAGAGTTAGCCGCATTGTTTAAGCCCTGCTCCATTTTCTCTTTCAATTTGCTTGTTTTTCGATTCAATTAAATAACAATTGAATGTAAGTGGATTGTTAACTATGTCAGAATCAGGTGCAATTTAATGCCCCATTTGGTCAAAAGAGGTTGCTTAAGCCAATACCTGCATTCCTTTTCAGTTCAAAGCAAGTAGTTTATATAATTTATAGTAATTTTTCTAATAGGCCTGACAGATATTCCCCTAAAAAATTCCTTATATAAACGCACCCGGAAAAAGTTCAATGACCAAAAGCTGTCTTACGCAAACCGAGTGGGCTTACATAAAATAACGGGCAGAAATATTCGTTACAGCATTACTTAATAATAAGCTAACTGACCCAGTTACATAAGGTTTATTCAAATTTGCAGAGCTTTAACATTGGGGCAGCGGCACCTGTTGCCATCCTCCTCCTGAAACGCACTGTACTGGGGAGCGGGGTTGGTTGTTTGCTCTCGTTCACCTCGACGCTGTGGCCCAGGGTGCTGGCAGATTGGCAGAATGGCAGTGGCCCCAAATTGGCTGCCTGGCATTCCGCCATCCCGCCACTAGCCAGCAAACCTCCGGTTGAACCCCCTAGCCCCAAACACACACTAAGCTCTCTCTGGCCACGAAGGAAATTCTTTACTCGTTAGCCTCGCGCACAAGTCGCAGCCAGACCTTGACAACGCGGCAACAGGATCTGGGGCTGTGCTGGCGAGTTTTTGCTCACCCAAACCTCAGCACATTGGCATCTACACGGATGAAAATAAATAAACACAAAAAATATATGCCTAATTTATGCCTAGTTTTTGCTAACAGGGTCACACTGCGCGTGGCCTGTAGTACTAGTCACACTGGGTGATGTGGAATTTAAGGATTTCCATTATTTATGGGATTATCTATAATTATTTAACTTGTTGTTAAGTTTTAGTTATTTTAAATAATATTTTAAATTTTAAAATATTAAAATTTGTTTTAATATCCTCATTTTTAATTTGATTTATTTATTAACCATTTTTTTCTCGGTGCAATTGTGTTGTACTTGATTTTTTTTTATATTTGGCAGACTGCCAGAATAATTCTCGTAACTCTCGTTTTGGTTCGTTGGCTGATTGTTGTGGTCGCCAGCTTTCCCGCTTTGCCGCTCCGTTTCCCTTCTGGTTTTCTGCTTTTCAGCTTTCCCCGCTCCGCTGACTCGCTCCCAATCCCTATCTGTCGCAGTTGCTGTAACTGTATCTGCATCCGTATCTGCAGCTGTATCTGTATCTTGAGCTGTCTGCGCTCGTTTATCTGCGGCCCAGCAGTTTGATTTGCGTCTCGATTGACATGAAATTAATGAATTGCTCCTAATTGTTGCATAATTATGTTGTTATTGCGCCCACTCCAGTTTAGACTTTCCATTATTCGCATCAATTTCATTATTACATTACGTTTTCATGGTCGCTGGTCGATTCATTTGTTCATCTGTCATCGCCAGGACAAGGGTTCGCTGCGTTCAAGTTCGATTCCTCTGTGTTTGTGTTACACAACGCGACGAGGTGCCTTTCAGGAGAAGGTCCTTGGCCCTGAGCAGATGTGACTGCTGCTGCTCCATAACACTATCTTACAAAATTCGACACTTTTCTAAAGGATTTGCGAGGAAGGATCTGTCTTTTAAAATTATGTAATTAATTGTGTAATTATTTAAAATAATTTTTATATTAGAAATCCTTTTTCTTTCAAGCTTTTGTTTGCATTTAATAAAAACCTCACGCCTGCCTCTATTCTATAGAGTTTTTCATTTAATCAGAAACTTTGTTCAACTTTAATTAACACTTCAATTAGTCCTTGATTGAATTAACTTTCATTACAAGTTTTGTTTGCAGCTAAAAGTTTGTTGTAAATGGGAATTTACACTCCTCGAAATCAATATTTTAATTAAATAGTAACTTCAAGACCTATTTTCCCTGTTGGCTGGTGTAATATTAGTGTGTGAGGGAATTTACCATTTTCTCTTGCTTGCTTCATTTTTCTTTTGATTATTTTCATTTTCTTGGCAACAAAAGGGCGACCGGAAATATGTATTCATCAAATTGCGACAAAAAGCAGTCCGAAACCTTTTTGCGGTAATGGATGTAAGTGAAGTGAAGGGATTTTCCCAGGAGGTGTTCGACATGTGTGTTTTCGTCAGTTGATTTTATTTTAATAAATAAACTGATGGCTTAATATTGAAGTGGTCACTTTGGGGTTTTTATGTTTATTATAAAAAAATATATAAAAAACAAAGCAAGTGCCATACCGATGCCAAGCAGGATCAAAGGCTGTCAAAACCGAATTATTTCTTAGGAAAAATGAGGTATTTTCTTGGGTATAAGTAACTGTATCTAGAGAAATCATAAATAATAATAAATTATATATATTTTTTAATAAAAAATAATAATATATTATAAATCAGTTATTAGTTATTAATAAGAGGGTATTTTCCCTTAAAGATTTAACCAGTTTTTGTTATTTTTACCCTGAGTATAAGTTAATTTTTAAGCTATATACAATTAATATAATATTTAAGGCAATCAATATAATATAATAATAATAATATAATTTATAACTTATAATTTATAATTTTATTCTTATAATAATTATAATTTCCCAGAGTTTTCCCACAAAGACTTGTTTAGTAAAAATAAATTAATTTTCTTTCGATCTAGTAAGTTTTCTGATTAAAAGAAAATAATCTTCCTATATAATTATTATTCCCAGAGTAAACTTGTGTTTTGCCTTAAAGTTTTCACTAGTTTCTCTTGAGTTTTCCCGAGTTAAAGTTTGTTTTTTGATAATCTAGGAAAACCCCTATATTCTTAATATTTTCCTTCAAGATTTCACCAATTTATTTTGCATTTTCCCGAGCTTAAGTAATTCCTAGTGTGGAATTCAATCAGTGCAGAAATAACCAAGGCGGCCAACTGCAAGTCAGAGTTGAGTTGCTGTCAAAAGCCATCGGAAGAGAGAGCTTGCATATTGCTTTTTATTTATTTTATTTTTCAGTGGACTTAACCCAGTGACAGGCAAAGCGGACCTTGGGCCGCCTTCTGAAATTGTAATGGAATCCGGATTAAGGATTACGGATCAAAGGGGACTCGGTGACCAGGTGACAGCAGCAGTCGGGGATTAAGCCAATTGAGTGGAGTGCCTTGCCGGGGATGCCTTAATTGAGGGTCAGGTGCTCCCGCGGACGGGGGTTAAGTGTCAAGGTCTTGGGGTCGTGACACGCCCACAGCTTAGCCAAGTTAACAGCTAACAGCTGACTGTGCCTGGCTAATTGCCTTCGCTGAGCGCCTACGAAGGCTTGCATAAATTTTCGCCAGCATTTGGCATTCCTCATTTTCCTCATTTCGCATTTTGCATTTCGCATTTCGCATTTTGCATTTCGCACATGTGGCATCCACTAAGTGGCAAGTGGCTGGGCGCCCTTAACCGCACCTCCTTTGGCATTCCCTTTGTGCGGGCTTTCGGCCAAGCAGCTTACTGGCCGTATATATGCATCCATGTATCCGCTATAGCCACAGCCGACCGTATCATCGCAGGAGGGCAGGAGAGGCTGCAAAAAATTACGTAGCACACTTTGCTGCGCTTTGGTTTCCGTTTGCTGTTTTTCTGCTTTTTGGGGTTTCCGTTCGGCTGCCCGCTTTTTTCGAGGCTCTGCTATTGTGCTAGGTACACTCAGAGAAAGAACTCTGTTGATTTCCTTAGCTAAATGTTTTTATTATTATTTATTTTCTATGAAATAAGCAAGCTTTGTTGCCTTTAAATGGAGGTTTGGCAACTAAAGTTGATTTTAAAATAGATTTAATAGAGTTTTATCTTTCACAAATGTTTTTATTATTTAATATAAATATTTTCTATGAAATAAACTGCGTTGCTGCTAATATTAATGATTTTAATTTAATTGGAAATTTTAGGGAACTAAAATATATTTTATTTGAGTTGTAAAAGAGTTTTATCTTGTATTAAGTATTTGTATTATTTAATATAATTATTTTCTAAGAAATAATATATTATTATATATTTATTATTATTAATTTTGGATTTTAAAATAAATTTAATAGAGTTTTATCTTTGGAAAAATCTTTTTATTATTTAATATAAATATTTTCTTTGAAAAAAGCGGTTTTGCTGCAAATATTAATTATAACTATTTAATTTGAAATTTGAGGGAATTAAAATATATTTTATTTGAGTTCTAAAAGTTTTATCTTGTATTAAATATTTGTATTATTTAATGTACATATTTTCTATGAAATAATATATTATTATATATTTATTGTTTTTTAGTTGGGAATTAAAATATATTTATTTAAGTTTTACAAGAGTTTTCTCATTCATTAAATATTATGCAATTAAATCCTCCTATGGAAAATAATGCTTGTTCTTAGTAACTCCTTTTTATGGTTTCTTTTTTTATCTATTCCCCTTTTTTTAAGGTGCACGCGGGATTAGCATAACTGAGGCTGAGTTGGTTTTTGCACGAAACCACAGACAAGATGGAAACTCTGTTTTACCAAGTCAACATATAGTCAGAAAGGAATATATATCTCGGGATTAAACTGGCAGAGGATCTGAGAGGGTTTCTTGTGTAAGCGATAATTATTTGGATTAATATGGCCCCTCAATCTATCTTATATTTATCTTATATATATTTATTATAATCAACGCAAAACTATCAGTTGGCCAATTAAATGAGGCGAAAGTGTGGCTAAAAAGATGGGCAAGAATAAAGCTTTGGCTTTTCTAATTTCCGTGAAAAGCCGCATCTACTTAATCAGGCAAAGCTGCAGCCTTGGACTTTGTTGTGAGGTAACCAAGGGAGATAAATGAATGACTGCCAAGGACGCAGGACCCTGAAAAAGCGTGTCTGCCGCTGTTACTGCCGCTGCAGTTGAGATGATAAGGGATAAAGGGAGTCAGTCCCGGCGGCTAATTGGTCTCTCAAGTCCAGTCTCTAGTACATAGTTAACGCTTCGATTAATTTTTGCGTATGCTAATTGAATCAAGCCCGCACCACACGGCGTATGATTAATATCGGTCGGTAAAATGCATTACGCATACGCAACGGCGACCGCAAAACGATGCGGGCCTGCAGCCAATCGATGGCTCTGACATAATCGCAAAGCATACACCCAAAAGGGAAACTCGAAACGGAATTAAATAAATATTAATCAAATAATTTGTATTCGTTGTATTTTGGTTTCCCAACGAGATGATGATGATGATGATGATGATGATGTCCTATCGCGTTTCAGCAATCAGATTATCAATTAAGGTCGAGCTTCTATTACATCTTGCCTTGCCTTGCTCCAATTAAAATCTTGTGTTTTTTCTCTCTTCTGTTTTATCTGTTAAATGATTTCAATTGCCAAACATTTTTGGTGTTCATTGATTACACCATGGAGGCTGGATTGATGATTAATTGTGGTGGTTCAGGGTGCTTCCCATACCAATTTGAATTTATTTCACTTCAATTACCACATTCCCGGCATGCCATTGTGGTGATTTTTCGACTTTTGGTGCTTTAATCTTTGGTATTAAATTGATTTTCGAGAGGCTTTAAGTTGGAAGAAGTTTATACTTGATTTTGTTGCTATTTTGAGATAATAAATATATAAGAAAAGTGCTTCTTATTTAATAATTAATATATAAAATATATCAATACATAATTCCTGCTGTTAGGTCTCTTAATAAATTAATTACCTTATAATATATATATATTATAAAATCAAAGGCCTTAAATTCGCGATATTTTCATACTAAAAAACCCTCCCCTTTGTCCTCAAATTTTTGGGTTGTCCAAAATCGAAGCAAAGTTGAAGTTCGATCCCACAATTAAGCTGTCTGTGGACTTTCGCTAATCACCGAAATCGACGACGACTACTAAGCTCTCTCTTCCTCCTTTTGGCTAACAATGGACCAAGGACCATATTTCTGCTGCGCTCTGCATTTTCCACTGTTTCCACAGTTTCCACAGTTTCCACACACATACACTTTTCCGACGAAGCCGAAGACAAAGGCCCCCGAAAATATCAGACAACGCCAAGAGGCGGGCCCACGCCCATATTGTTCTACCGGCCTGGCTTTGCTTTTTCTCCCATTATGTATTATGTGTATTATGTGTATTATTGTTGTTCTTGTTGCTATTATTATTATTATTATTATTATGGCTGGCTTTGTGAGCCCTAACCGACCGGCCGACCAGGCCAAAACTGTTGCATTGTTCCGGCTACGCAGGCCACAGGAAAAATACGAAAAAAAAAAAAAAAAAAAAAAAAAAAAAAAAAAAAAACAGAAACAAAACACACACCACACACACAACAATGGCAGGGGGCACTTGCCACGCTTTTTTACTGTCTTTTTTGGCGGAGGTTTGGGGGCACAGAATCCGGCCAAGACAATGCGGCAATGAAATGTTATACACCGAGTCCACTGTAATCGGAATATCTCTAGTCTAGTTGGGTACAGTGGTCGAGATGCGGTTAAAAATATTTTTTTTTTAAATATTAAGATATTAAAATATGTAAAATATTAAAAATATTATATATTAGATATATAAAATACAAAATAAAATATGTAATTAAATATTTGCCCTATTTAATTAATTGTTTAAGAATTAATTCCACAGTAAACGGAATTTCTGGCGTTTTCAAATCACAAATATTATTTTCAAAGTAAACAAATCATTGAATACTTTAGGGATCCCATTCCTGACTAGTATACATTTTCTATATAGCTATTTTCTAAGACTGTTTAATAGTTTAAGAATTAATTCCACAGAAAACGGAATTTTTGGCGTTTTCAAATCACAAATAATATTTTCAAAGTAAACTAAATCATTGCATAACTAAATCATCCAAAATAATACTTCCTCTGGCATTCCTGACTACTATAAATTTTCTATAAAGCTAATTTCTTAGTATGTATGTTTTGGTTTTTGCTCCAAAGTCACACCCATTATGCTCCCCACTTTCTGTGTTTTGGGTGGTGTGGTGACGTAGTCGCTTGGCCTGTCATTTATGTTAATCAGCAGAGCAGGACAGAAGAAGGCGGGAGCGAGCGGGATGGCCTCAAAAAGTTTGCACATGCTTAAAATGTTCCACTTGCCGGGATAACACAGAGCGAAAGAGATAGAGAAAGAGGCGGCACATCACATCACTTGTTCTACTTAGAAATGAGCGGGCAGAGTGTGGCCATGAGCGCGAAAACAGTGTGACCTTGATCTTGAGGCAAAACAATGCTTCAAAGGCTCAAAGGATTTATGAAAAAGTGTAAAGTTATAACAAAACTATCAATTAAATAAACCAATTAAAGCAACAAAACTCAGAAGGTGGAAGCATAAAAACTGAGCCACTTATTAATGGCATTCCATGAATTTGCTGGAATTCCCTGGCTTGTGTTATTTGCATTCTTTTCACTCAGTTTCCTTGACTCTTTTTTATCCCCATTTCTTTTCACCTTTTTGTTGCCCCCTTTTTTTTCGCGGTTTGTCTGCAAATTGAATCGCCCTTATTGGATCCTATTACTTTGCCATTTATTTTCAAATAAACCTTCCTCTTTGGGGCCCACTCTCCTCGATGGGCATCCAGCTGCGCGTCTCGATGAAACTGGCCGAAACGAAACGATTGCCAATTCAGAAGTTGGGTCGCAAAGTGGCGCAAGTTTTGCAAAACTGGACTCGAACCGAGCCACTCACTTGACGGCTATTTCTGTCTTTCTTCTATATTCTCCTCACTGCAAAGTTTTTAATAATTATTTGTATTTTTTGTTTCTGTTTCTTTTTTTTTATAGGCCCTACGAAATGGCCGCCAAAATGACCAACGGCGGGTTGGCCGAGTTTGCTTTTTTGTGTCCTTGCAAGGGGATAATTCCCTTTTAGTAGCTGAGATTAGGGGTATATTGGGTTCGATTAGAGTTGTTTTTTAGTTTAGTTTCTGACAGGCCTATTTAATGGTAGGGCTTTTTATTTTCAAACTGTTTCAGGTGTTTAAATTCATTTTATTTTTCCCCCAGCATTTTTGTGTATTTCATGGTCTTTTTATTTAATTTAGAAAGAGTTTTGAGTTTTAAAAAAAGTATAACAGGAAAAGGATGGTACGAAATTATGTAAATTTATTTTCTGTCGCCTATAAGCATGCAATATTTTTTTTAAATTAAATTTTTCGGGTATTTCATGGTCGTTTTTTAATTGTAAAAAGCTTTTCTGTATTAAAATAAAAAAGAAATGGCAAAGAACCTTTAAGTAAGTTCATTTTATTTGATGTTCAGCCTCCTGCAAGAATTCAGGGATTCCAAAAAGAATTACCGGGTATTCCATGGTCGTTTCTTATCTGTTTTTAAACCCTTTTTAGAGGAGCTCTGCTCTTTTTGGGCTTTCACTTCGCATTTCGCAATTCGCAGACGACGACAGCGACGACGACTAGGCCTGGCATCCAAATTCAGCGCTGACCTTGCCACTTGCTTTGTGAAAAACTATAAATCCTGCACACACACACACACCGACACACAGATATAGGCACGCACACAACACATAGACAGCTGACCGCGTTATGCAATGGCGTGTGGCTGCTGGCTCGAGTGTGTGTGGGTGTATGGGCATTCTTAAAGCCATTCGCCTTTTGGCATTTAATTAACTTTCTCGGTTTGCTTGGCATCCACACAGCTTTCTTTTTTTTGCTCTCTTTTCTTCTGCCTTTGGCCAGCTAATAAATATTTAAGAGCCAAGTTAATGCAAGGTAATTCAAATATCCTAATTAGATGTTTCTGGCGCTTGGTGTTTAGTTTTTTATAGAAACACTTGTAAGGGAGGTGGTTGCAATTATTAAATAGGTAGAAAGGTTGATTGATTAAAGAAATGAAATAAATTAAATTAGGTAAAATGTAATATAAAAAAACCTATTTAAAATCCTAAAGAATTTCTTAGTTCCACATTAGTTATTCCCTTCCTTAGCAAGAAATTCTTCTTTTGTCAAAAATTTAATTCTTTTGCCACAATTGCTTGCTTTTTTTTTTGCCAAAAATCTTCATACAAAAGTCAAGAGAGTTTGAGTCTGGGCCACGAAAATTGGACTAGGTATGTGGGAAAGAATAAAAAAATCTATGGGAAATTCTGGCATTCTTGGCCTTAGCCGCCGGCTGTTTGGCTTGGGCCTCTTAAATATGTTGCCAAATTAAGTTGAAAACTCGCTTATAGTTGCGGGCCCAAAGGGAATTGGTTATGAGGGGGCCAAAGTGGTGCACACACACACACACACACCCGGACACACCACCTGTGTCGTATGCAAATTTGCAGCAAGTTAAGTGAAATTAGCGAAACTGTGCCGCCCCAGAGACAAGTCCTTAGACTGCCATTTGAGTGCGCCCCCAAAAAGTGGCTGTTTTCCACCCCAAACTTTCACCACAATTTTAACCATAATGCCTGGCTATTATTCACACAGTCAGGAAAAGACTTAGCAGAAGGTTTAAGGAAAGGATTTTCCCTAGAATAATCTTTAGGAAGTAGGCAAGGATAAGGTATTTCTTTATCAATACAATTAATTTTAATTCAGACTTTCAGTTACTTTTGTTGGCCCGAAAGTATGCCAAGTATTTCTCGTTGTGATTTGCTATTACTGGCAAATTTCTGCTGGCATCGCATTGAGTGACTAATTGCCTTCTTAGCTCATTTCCATCGACGGGGAAAGTAAGGGAACTACTACCAACTATAGTGCTCCTGAGTGGTCGTGACAGCAACTTTCATTTGACATTCGTCGTCGCTGTCTTTGTGGTGTCCTGGCAATTGCAATTTGCCAATTATGTTATGCATGCCATGTGCAAGGACAACTGAACTGGGGAGGATGTGCATAAATTAAGGATTGCAACTGGCTGGGATGTGGCTGTGCTGTGCTGCTTTCCTAATGGCGTCGATTCAATTAGAAATTCCCGGCAAATAATTGCCATGGCATCCAAAGCCAAATGAAATTAACAATAATTTTCTTTTCAAGCTTACTTAAAGTCCAGCCTATAGTGAGATCTAGTTGCAGTTAAAAAAAAAGTAATTAGCAAGAAAAATATTCAATTTGCATTTCTTTTCATGCTTACTTAATGTACAGCCTATAGTGAGATCTTGATACAGTTTAAAAAATTAATTTAGCACAAAAAATATTTAATTTGGAACGCCAACTTACCAGTTGGGAATTTTAAGGAAGTTCGGGATAACAATATTTTCCACCTTTAGCACCTTTTACTGTGGTGACTTAAGGTTAAAAGTGGAAATTAAGTGTTCGATTGCATTTCCTTTCTAGCTTACTTAAAGTCACAGCCTATAGTGAGATCTAGTTACAGTTAAAAAAAATTAATTTGTACGAAAAATATTGAATTTGCATTTCTTTTCATGCTTACCTAAAGTCCAGCCTATAGTAAAATCTAGTTACAGTTAAAAAAAATTAATTGGCACGAAAAATATTAAATTTGGATCGCCATCTTGCCACTTGGGAATTTTAAGGAAATTCTGGGATAACAATTTAAATATTTTCCACCTTTAGTACCTATTACTGTGCTTACTTTAAGCTTAAGAGTGGAAATCCCAATTTCCTGAACAGGCAAACCTTCTGCTTGGGAATAATAGTGCTGTTTTTTGCCAGTGTGAGTGCTATTTATATGCCCATCGGCGTGCACACGGCTCAGCCCAATGTAATGGCGCGTAAGAATACGAGGATAAAGAGGAAGACGAAGATGAAGACGAAGAAGAAGAAGCAAAAGCCAAGGAACCAGATTACTCTTCTTCTTTTACTTCTTCTTCTTCTTTCTTTGGTCTTGCATCTTCTGCAGTTCCTCTGGCTCTTCCCACTCATTGTTGGCCTACGGCAACAACGGCGCTGCTGCTGCTGCTGCATTTGCTGGGCCAAGAAAAAAAAAAAACAAAAATAAATAAAAATAAAAAAGCGTATGGCATAATAATGTGTTACACATCGTGTACACGTGAGTGTGTGTGTGCGGCGTCGAAAATCAATAATGAAATCTCAAAAAAAAAAAAGAAAGAGAAGAAAAACGTACCAAACATAACGGGTAAAGCGACAGACTTTATCACAAATTCACATGCACTGGGAAAAAAAATGTATTATTACAGATATATTTTAAAAACCAAGTTAGCCACAACAGACAAGGGTTAATTGGATAATTTGTTGAGCCCTAATTAGTTTTAATTAGAATCAATGGGATTTTAATTAAAACTGACAGTAAAGGAGATTAGTATTGCAAAAAATATATAATAATAATTCATAATTTAATAACAATAATAATTTTATGTTGCGAATATGAATAAATATATAATAAAATGATTTTAAACTTTATTCTGTATTACAGTTTTGAATTTCAATTAAATGTACCTTAGAAACAGCTTCCCTTCTTATTTTGCATTCTAATAATTTGTTTTCAGTGAGCTTTTTTTTTTTTTTTAATATAAAAAAATTTGTATTGGTAATAAACATAATTTACGATTTGGCTTTGTTATTTTCTCTTGGATTTTATATACAAAAAGGTGAGTGAAGAGTTCTTGGATTTATGTGGATCTTGGAACAGGTGAAAATAAAGAAATATATAAAGGAATGCCACTCATCGTTATATATAGAACAAGCTATAAATCAAAAATAGCTTAAAAATAAAGATGTTGAGTATATATACAAATTATAAATATTTTATGTTTAGGTGGCACTTTTTATATATAAAATAAAAATAAATATAAATAAATGAATTCAGAAAAATGTATACTAATAAATACTAAATATTCTGGACACTTAAGAAACCTTTTTAAACTTAATTTAAGCTGAAATATGCGAATACAAATATTTTATTTAGCATGGAAAATCCATGGACATATTCCATATTGAACCCTTTATTTTCTTCTAGTTCCTTGGCTCACATTTTTCTCGCTGTGTGCATTGCAAGTGCAAGGATTATGGGAAGTCAGGCTGTCACGTAGACACGTCAGAGGTGCAAGGATCCCACTGCCGAGCACAATCGCCGGCGGCGTCGAATTCCGTTTTAAATGCGCTCAAATGCGCAAATAAATTTAAGAGGCGCTTGCCACGCCCATTTTCGGCTGTGTGTGTGAGTGTGTGTGTGTGCCACTAAGCCGATTTAGTTGAGAATTTTGCCACAACAAAAAGAAAACAACAACTAGGACACGTTTCGAGACTCCCACACACAGGCAAACACGATGCGGGTGTGGGCGCAGTGTGTGACATCCTTTTATGAGCGAGTTACATCCTTTATGACAGTCAACTCTTACAACTCGCACTTGAAGGATTTCAGATTTCGGTTTTCGGATTTGAAATTCGGGACAAAGTCGCTCGCGCGTTCCATCGTCATAAATGGGGACCCTAATCCGCGCAGTAATTCCATCAAGTGCTCTTTCAATACAGTCTGGACCGAAAAATATATCCACTTAATTAATGATTAAGAGTAAATCATTTTTTTTCACAAACAAATCTGGCGTATTATGTTCCGAATAAAATCGTTTAAAGTAAACAACAATATTTATTTGTTTGGGCAAATTCTTCGATTGACTTTGTATATAATTTTTGATTTATTTACATTTTCATAAATATCGACTTTGAAGGCTATTATTGGAAATCAATGAAATTAATGGAATTTCTTTTAATATTCCGAATAAAACATCAAAAATAAGCTGATGAGTAAACATCAACATTTATGGGTTTAATTTTGGAATTTTCATTTATGCCATTAAAGTGTATTTATAACTTTATAAACATGGCATTTCAAGCAATGAAATAAATGCTGTTATACATCTGACTTTTAGTTTTATTTATTAATTTTGTTTTGAATTTATTTAATTTATTTTATCCAAGTAACCCAATGAATTTCCAATATGTATAATATTTATTTATTAAGCTTCAAAAATAAAATTACTATAGTTTATCGAGCTAATTAAATGTACTTATATATATTTTTTATTAACTCTATTTAATTTCAGCTAAAATTCTGCCTAAAGCTTAAAAAAATCTCTTTTTGATTGACATTTAAATCACGTTGAATATTTATTTCGAGGAAACTATCCCGGCACAATTCCCCAGAGTTAAGATTTAAGAATTCTTGTCAATATTTTATGGCTGCAGGCTTCCGCTGGCGTGGTATCCGGTTTTCAATAATATATTTTTTTAAATATATATTTTTGTTTGGTGTTTTTTCTGCCGATTTCCGATTATCGAAGAAGCGACTGCATTTGGAACTGACGTCAATCCGAGGGGACACGATGCTCCCGCTCTTCCTTTTTGATTAAAAATAAACTTTGCCCTACCCTCGGAGGCTCCCTTGGAGTTCCCTTTCCTTACTTACTTTGCAAGTTTTCATATGAAAAAAATAAATAAACTAAAAGCCCAATAAACCAACTATATAATTGATTTATTGTTTCAACAAAACGTGGGACAAGCCCCGCTCATCCCCATTTGTTTTTCCACATTGCCACTGGTAGCTTTTATGCGATTTCCCGCCAATAAATTGTTTTAGTATTTGTTTCTGGTTTTTCATATGTATCAAATTCAGCGTTAAATGCAAGCGACAACAAAAGGAGCAAATAGCAAACGCTTATTCCCGGGATCATCGCCCAAAACCAACTATTGTCATCGATTGTGATGGATGGCTGTGCCCTCTAAATAAGGGTATATTCGCTGACTTAAATAGGGTATTAAATATAATTTAAACATAAACAATTATAGGGGGTTTTTGGTTGGTAAAATATATTAACTATTTAAGAGGAGAGTCTAGCATTTAGGAAAATGAATTTAAAGATATTTTTGGAAAGATTAAGGTATGCCTTTTATTTTATTTGATTTTATTTTGTATTTATATTTTATTTAAATATTAATTATTAAATATTATTGTCTATTAATTATCTATTATCTACTTTGTAATTCTAATATTTCAAACAGTATCAAATCTTCGAATAAAACCACCAAAAGCTCATGTACTTTTGCCATTTCCCTTTTGTTGGTAAACAAAGTTCAATTCAATTTTGCAGAAAGCGAATTTGTATACCAAAAACTATATATAAATTAAAAGAACAAACGTATGTATAAATAAATGGCACTGCATATGTGCATTTCTTTGCTATAAATATACACGATGTGTCCTTGAAAATAAAAGGGTAGATGTTAATTAATTTCACCCCGGTATCCCGGGATACATTCCAATCACAATTTGTGACAACAAATTGAAGAATTCCTCCTCTGCCTCCGCCAGCAAAAATACACATAATCACAAAAGCCGTGCCGAGAGCCGAGAGCCGAGAGCCGAGAGAGCTGAGCTGACGGGGAAGCCAAGGGTGATTAATTAGTTGCGCTGGAAACGGATACGGATACAGTCGCTATTGTCTAACAATTGATATTTGAGTACTGCCAACAATTATGAGCCATCAACAGTGACACGGGCTGACACAGATGGGCGCAAAATGTTACTAAAAATTTAGAAAAAAATTATAAAAAATTGTAAAAAGGTGAGCTTGAACTCTAGAATAATTTAGAAAAGGTTGAACTTCAAATTATTTTACTTGGAAATGTTTGGACGCAAAAAGTTACTAAAAAAATTGTAAAAAATAAAAATAACAAAAAGGTGAGCTTGCCCTCTAGAATAATTTCAAATTATTTTACTTGGAAATGTTTATACGAGAAATACAAATAATAAGTATAACAAAATAAACTTGATATACAACAAACTAACTATAATATTTCGCAAATATTGAAATAAAAGGAAAGGAAATATATAAATAATAAAACAAACTTGTTCTGAACCAAACTAACTATAATTTTCAGATACAACATTTTTTAAATAAAAGATAAGGAAATATATAAATAAAAATTAATAAAACGAATACGGTTTATTTGATAAACATTAAATTTATTTTTTAAATAAAGTGTTTATGTTCAAACTTTAGTAAAGTTGAAATATATATTTTTCCTTCTATAAATATTTTGAAATTATAATTATAGATATTTTTAATAGAATAAATAAACATTTAATTCCTCTATTTAAACTATAAATAAATATATATATTTATAAATATTTATAAATATTAATATATAATCGAATAATTGAAATATTCGAATCTCCCATTATTTTAAACGCAACTGTGTTTGATTGTTTTCAAAACCCTAAAAATGTTCGAAGTTTGGACCCCACAAAAGGAACTTCTGGCAGACACCAATAACTTGTCTTGGGGCTCTTCGTCACACACACAGATCAAGTTTATTATAAATTCGTGAGGTTCTTCACAATCGATTCAAGGGAATGGGGTATTGTGTGACCTCCTTTGAAGTCCTTCCTTCCAGTCCTTCCTCAACGACTTGTTGCGACCAAACAAAAAAAAATTTAATATATTCCCATCTATGTAATTCCTTTTATTAGTTTTGCTATAATATGACACTGGGGAATGGTTTGATTGAATAAAAATGTGGAAATTAAATAAATTCCATGACGTGCCCCGAGGCAGTAGTTTTTGGTGCAAGCCAACATGCATTTGGGATTTTATATTTGCGACTGGCAAATGTTTACATTATTGGGTGTAAGTATGCATGAATAAATATAAATAAAAATATTTGGTAATAGCTGTATGCTTGGACAAATATAAGGATTTATTTTTATGTACACACAAGTGGCCCAAGAGGAGAAGGCTTACAACTCAGACACGGAAAATGCCAATGACTTGTAATGATATCAAGAGCTCTCAACACGGCTATTTTTTTGTATTTTCCGTAGACGAGTTTCTCATTTATTTCGTTCTCGTTCGTTCGGCTTGGGTTTGTTTATGCTTGGCGCTTTTGTTTAGACACTCGCTCTCGCACAACTCGCAGCTGATAAACAACATTTTCGGCGCTGGCACACTATTTGCAAATTACGCATACGCCGTGTGCTCCACCGCCGGCGAGGACAAAGGCAACGCATTCGCATTCGCATTCGCATTCGCATTCACTTCGGCTTCAGTTTCAGCCTCCGCATCCGCATTCAAATTCATTTATTTGGCATCGACAGAGGGGGGCGGCATTCCAATACCCATTCCATGCCGCCCTCGAAAAACATTTGACACAGTTCTGAGCTTCCGAGCGGAGCAACTTTTGTTACGAGCCGAGAGGTGCGGAGCCAAGGGACATGGCACTTGACGAGAGCAGAAAGGCATGTGTTTTACACCGGAAAAATTGCAGTGAAAGGTGTAAGGAAACAGTGAGGGAAGTTGGTTAAACTCAAAGTTGGATTAAGGTGAACAATAAAAATGTACAACTAAAAAGAACACCACAAAATGAACACTAGTTTTGATGAATTTCAGCAAAGAAGTGAACATTTTAAATTAACATTAACGATGTTTCAATGAATTTAAACTTAAAGTTAAGTCTGAAGAGTGAACTGGTAAAAAATGAATAATTTAAGCTTTTAAACAAATGAACTTTTAAAATTAGGACTAAGAATGAAAACAATAAATAACTTGATATAAACACATTAAAGCTTATAAATTAACACTTTATTCAAACACTTAAAATGAACACAAAGAGAAAGAATGAACACTTCAAATGAACACTTTCAACGAATTCTTAAAATGATCACAACAAATTAATACTTGAAATAAACACTAAAAATGAATACTTCAATGGAACGGTTATATATATAAACACTAAATATGAACACTTAAAAAGTGAACACTTATGAAATGAACACTTCAGAAATGAACACTTCAAATGAACACTTAAAAAATGAACACTAAGAAAATGAACACTAACAAAATAAACACTTAGAAAATGAACACTAAGAAAATGAACACTTAGAAAATGAACACTTATCAAATGAACACTTATCAAATGAACACTTACAAATTGAACATATAAAAATATGGTCACATAAAAAAATGAACACAAAAAAATGAACACTTAAAATATACCCCTAAAATAAACACTAACATAATGAACACTATTCACCAATTGATGAATTTCAGCCTTAAAATGAACAATATAAAAATAAACTCAATGACATTCAATCAATCCGGAGGCAGAAAGGCAACCTAGACCCCCAAAAATATAATTTATACCTATTTGGTATAGGAAAAGCCAAATCTGCCTTTTCCAGTGCAGCCGGAATGATGTCCAGCGAAAAGGACTTCCGGCAGATGTGGTCGAGATGGGATTGCAGTACCGCAAGTGGCACAATTTGATTACAAGAACGTTTAAGTTGGCCGCAGTCTCTGGCCGATAATGAGGTGTTCGAGCAGGTTCAGGTGCTGACCAGGTGCCATCCAGCTGCAGACCAGGTGGGTGGCCAGGTGCAGTTCATTAAGAAGCGAGAGAGAGAGAGAGAGAGTCAGGGCCGTTTAAACCCTAGCTCGGCACACAAAAACACTTCACGACGGCACTTTGGACAATGCTAACGAGCTCACACACCCCGGATCGTACATATACCCGTACATATAGTGCACGCCCTGCACCGACTGCGACGCCCCCTTGAAATATAAATACAAAATGTCGCCATTCTTGCCCTTCCATTCCATTCCACACAGACACACATCCTCCAGACATACACAAGAATGCATCCTTATTTTTCGGAACATTTTTGTGGAAATGGAAATGGGAAATGGTTTACGGGTGAGAGGGGACGGAAAACTGACAGCGTGTTTACCATACAATAGAGAAGTTATACCAAGTATGACATGAGTAAATATTTGGACCGCAAATCATTTCATATAGATATGTCAGAGAGAGCATTGTGAGAGGCATCTTCCCGGCTAGTTTCATAAATATTTAGACTTGCTGCACCCCGGCATCTGCATCTGCACAGCGCCGACTGCGTCTTAACAATTTTCCACCATTTTCCTCCGGTTTCCCAGTTGCGCAACGCATTTTCCGGGTGCGCAACAAGTTCAAAAGGCAATGAGGAAAATTCAATTAACAATTAAAAGGGTTGATAAAGTTTAAATTATATTAAGAAAATATACTTTTTCAACTGGTTGCTTGGTTATTTTATAAATAAAATAAATTGACATAAATCATTATTATTATTTATTATTATTATAATGCGCTAAATTATAGATAGATAAATTTAAGCCTTGAAATGAATACTTAAAATGAACACTTAAAATGCAAGCTCACAATAAACAATGGACACAGTGCAAGGGCTAATTTAATCCAAAATTTAATTATGCATTTCTTATGAAGTGTTTTTCTTTAATAACAAAATTAAAACAAGAACTTCTAGTTCAATGTGTTATTTCTCACCAAATTTATTTCAAAGGATAACGTGAACCTTAAGCATGTTAAAACCCAAATAAATATTAATTTAATCACCAAGCTTGCATTAAAAATAACTCGGTTTCTTTTAGCTACTATTAAGCTTTAGATCTTCCTAATTATTATTAATTAATTACCCTTTTAACCTACCACCGATAACAATATTGATCAGCCTTGAATAAAAGCGTATAAAATCAAAAGTAAATAGATAAAAGTCATTTCCCCCGGAAATAGATATGATAATTTTCCACAATTAATTCAATTCATTTGGCATTTGCATTTCACCATGAAGCCGTTGGCCAAGATTAAAGCCAACAGTTGGGCAAACAGTAAACAGTGGATATAAATACAAAAAACCAAAGCGCGCAAACAACACACAAATAAATGAAGGAGTTTTTTATCGCCGAAAGTGGTATTTAACCCGCTGAGAGTTTGTTTGCCCAACGATTAACACTCACCCGCCGGTTGTGCCGCTGCCGGGCTACTGCTGCTGCTGCTGCTGCTTCTGATGTTGTTTCCTTTTTGTTATTATTTTTTGTTTTGTCTTAAATTCAAATATTTGATCTTACAAAATTGTTTTTATTTCAGTTCTTGTTTTGAGTTTGTTTTCTTGGTTATAACTCGCGTTGGGAGAGCACAGGAAAAAAAAGGATTTTGAACTTGAAAAACGGCACGAAAATATAATTTTGAAGTTTAAGTATTGGAATTCAAAAATTGCCTCTTTTTCAGAGTTTTGCTGCTGCTGCCAATGTGGTGGAAAAGCTTGCGAGGCGTGCGCCACGAGTGCCGAAGCCGTTATGACAGAATCTGCGAGCATCCGAGCAACTTATCCTGCTCGGAAAAGCCGAGCGGAAAAGGCCGAGCGGGAAAAGCCGAGCGGAAAAGCCGAGCGTCTGCTAGTGCCGCCGCTGTGTGAGTGCAACTGCAGGCGTTTAGCGGCGTAAAGCGACATACACACTGTGGCCCCTGTTATTCATTTTAATTTTCAGGACAAAAATCGAAGTTAAGAAAGTGTATTTCCCTATGTCTTTAAGCTAAGAAATTCTCCTTAAATTGTAGTTCCTGCTTAGATTGCTTTAATAATTAAGTCGTTAACTATATATTTTTTTGAATATATATAAATATCTTCATTTCGAACTCTTAATTTTGTTTTTGTTTATTGCAAATTTTAAAATTTTTAAATTATGAAACGGCTTTTTAAAATTAATATATCGAGCTATAGTTTTGCAAAATATCTATTTATAATTAAAACGTTCTTTCGATTTGTTGTAAAATACTTAAGCACTCTATTTCTAGAATTTAGAACAGACCAAATAAAAATTTATAATTTTAGCAAAGAGGTTTCGATATACTTTGCAATATATCAAAATAAACATAGATATCAAATTGGCAAAATATCGATTCATTCGATATCGCAACAAATTCAATATATCGATATTGTAAGCACTGTATTTCTAGAATTGAGAATAGACCAAATAATAATAATTAATAATTTTAATACAGAAGTTCCGATATACTTTGCAATATATCAAAGTAAACATCGATATCAATTTTCTAAAATATCGATTCACCCGATATCGCCACAAATTGAATATATCGATAATTTTAAACAACCATAGAACTCGTCATTTATATCAGAATTCAAAGAAATTCATCCCACTGTGCAACAGCTTAGCTGCATGCTCCTACGCCGCCTCCCTTTCTCTCGCTCCCACTGCGCTGACCTCTCGCTCGCTCTGCCGGCTCCCGTTGCGTAAAAGAAGCTTCGGTGTTGCTTGTTTGCCTGTTTGTTTACTGTTTGTTGCTGTTGTTGTTGCTGTTGGCCCAGCAGCAGCCGTGGAATAAAAGTGAAAATAAATTTCCGTTACCGGCAAAATACACTCGCACACACCTCACACACACACAATCGTCAAAATAGCCATGAAAATGACAAATAAAAAGACTGAAACAGAGTCTGTGACACTTTTAAACCTCTAAACACGTATTCCTGGGAAAGCAAAAAGTAAACAATTCCCCCGGACAGAGAATTGACCCGGCTCGGGGTTTTTCGTACATATTTAACATTTGATTCCGAGATTAGTTTGGATTTTAGTTGCAGAATAATAAATAATTAAATATATATAAAAAGAGAAGAACATAGAAGGTTCAGCGTTTATGTTAACAAGTTTTGTAGGATGATTTTAGCTTGTTAAAAGGGAAATATACGCAATATCACGTATACGCACAGTTATCAAATTATTCAGTAATTAATTCCAGTACCTTATATTTATATTAGTTACGAAAAATAATAATTCCGAGATAGGTATGTATTTTTAATACAAAAAAATATGCAAAAATTTAAATAAAAGAAGAAAGTCAGGGAATTTTCAGAATTTAAGTTTAACATGAATTTAAAGATGATTTTTGCTTGCTAGAAATTTATTTTAACATAATTAGTTAGTTAAAGACGAAAATATAAGCAAATATCACGTATACGCACTGTAATAAAATTATTCAGTAATTAATTCCATTACCTAATATTTATATTAGTTATTAAAAATATTAAAAAAACGCATTTAAGATTTAATTCCGAAATGTATTTTACTAAAAGAAAAATATACAAAAATTTAAATAGAAGACAAAAGTCAGGGAAGGCTGAGAATTTATGTTTAACATGAATTTGTAGACGATTGTTGCTTGTCATAAATTGAGTTGAGTTTTATTAGTTAGTTAAAATATATATATAAGCAAATATCATGCATACGCACAGTAAAATATTAATTGAAAAATTAATTCAAATTTTTAAGATTAATAAAAAATTAAAAAACAACATTAAATGCTTTGAATTTCCACTCGAACTCTTTCAAATAAAACTGAGCATCAATATTGATATTTATTTCATAGATTCACAGCCTTATTTCTGTCCCGTAATGATGATTGACGTGGCAAACAAGCCTGAGTGGCGGAGACCGGACTCAGGACGAAAACGAAAGATGGATACCCTGAAAGGATGTCTTGGGCAGCGCCTTGCCCCCCCAAAAGTAGGCTAGTCAGCAGCACTTGGCGGTGATTTATGTGTGGAGCCCACAGCACATCACAGGATGGGTTGCAGGTGTGGCAGGAGGAACTACAACTGCGTCGGAGATTTGCAGCAACTGCAGCAGGAACGGAAGGAACAGAAGCCGGAGCACGTGACCGTTAGGGAGTGGGTAAGGGCCGCCACCAAGATGCCGGGATATGTGCTGGGATATATATAGGCATATGTGCGCCTCGGTTCGCTGTCACCAGCATGGAGATGTGCCCACGTCACTGGAGCAGCAGCAACAGCAGCAGCAGCAACAGCAGCAGCAGCGGCAGCAGCAGCGGCAGCATCAACTGTTGCAGCAACTTTTGCGACAGCAGGAACGGCAACGGCAACGACGTCAACATTGGCCTAGTCACGTTTCGTTTCGTTTTGATTCGCAGTCGCGCTCCTTCCTTTCGTATCATTTGCCAGTCCCTCCCCTCCCCCTCAGCCTTTGTTTCAGTTCCAGGATATCAAGGGAGGGATATATACGCACCAGGATTAAGTGGAAAATTTTTCTTGTCAATATTACTTGGAAGCACTTTAGTACTAGGTCTGGGTATTTATATTTTAGCTTTCAAAGCAGAGTGGCCCAGCCTCTGCCGGCACACGTACAGTGCTGACAAATTGTAGCCTTTTGGATAATTTATTTCTGTTTATTGGAAAATATGATACCCTCTTTATTTAAGTATTATTTCCCTATGATTTTCCCCAATTACAGTTTATAAAATAAATGGAATATATATTCCGAAAAGGTATTTCTCTAAGTGTTTACTTATTTAAAACAATATATGTGACTGATTCAAAGGATTTATAATGACAGTAAAATATTTTATTATATAAAATAAAAAGGAATAAAATTTTTAATTGAAAAAAAAAATTATTTATAGAATATTTGCATTAAAAAAACATTATAGGGTATCTAGACGCCTATTTCCCCCCAATAAGTATTTTTATAAGTTTTAAACTCTTAATAAAAATATTTTTCACTGATTCAATGAATTTATAAGGGCTGTAAAATATTGAGTGTATAAAATATTTAAATGTAAAAGAAATTGTTTACCGAATATTTTTAATAAAGAAAAATGACAAGGTATCTGGAGTCGATTCCCCGCAAATAAGTATGCTTATTTGTTTTCACTCCTTAACAAATAATATTTCTGACTGATACAAACGATTTTTACAGGCAATCAAATAATTTTCTGTGTAACAAAATTTTGTAAATAATATTTTAAAAATATTTTCCATAAAAAAAAACAAAAAACTACAGGGGATCTAGATGCCGATTCCTGCCCAGAGAGCCCTCGCTTAGTACTTGCTTTTCAATTTGAACTGGACAAACGGAAAGGAGAACAAAAACAAAACTGGAAGAAAAAGTGTGCCAACATCGGGCCTGCAGTGTTTAATTATAGTCGCTATACCCACTGACTGACTGACTGACTGACTGGCTGATGGAATGACGAACTGAGCGACTGACTGACTGACTGGCCTACTCTGCATGTAATGCGGTCAAATACGGCGCTTGGGCTCCGCTCCTCACGTTCATAAATCAAATGCTCCTCACTTTCGCACACCCAGAGAGATGCTCCTCCGCCCATATGGACATTGATGTTTGTTTGGGCCAAACAAAAAATTTGCAAGATTCATAAATCAGGGAAGCACTAGCAGGATGCGCAGGCAAGGACGTGGGAGAGCAGTAGAGGCCTACGAAAGAGGGGAATATTAGAGAGGCATATTTACCACCGGGCTTCACTGGCTTGGCACTTGGTTAAAGTTTATTTCCGAGATCGTAAATATGCAAAAATGATGCGAGGAAATTTTTGATTTAGAAGGAGAAAGAGTAGAACAGATTTTTCTCAATGGAAAAGCTAAAAACAATTCATTTTAACTTGGAATTTTGATTTTTGTAAGGCCAAAACATGAACTTTAATTTAATTAATGATTGATGATTGCTTTAAAATACCAAATAAATGTATATAAAATAAAATCTTATATTTGATTTATGTTTTTAGGGCAATAAAAATATTACAAATAATTCCCAAGTCTATAATAAAATTGCAGGAAATATTTCGCTCTAAAAGTGGCCCTGAACTGTGTGTGGCGCCCATATAGTTCCGATTAGGCTAATCTTAAGTACGCTAGGCCTTTGCTTTATGTTTTTTTTTACTCGCAACTTGATTGGATTTTATTTTTTTGTTTTTATATTATATATATATATTAAATATTATTTATATATATTTTTTGCACGCCCGACGATCAAGCGGCGCTGACAGGCAACCGGCAACTGGAAGCGAAATCGAAACTGCAACTTGGCTCAAGTTTGCGATTGCGATGATGGGATGATGATGCTGCAACAACAACAGGTATTTATATACATATCTCTAGTATTATATATACATAAATACATAGTGCATATAGCTATAATGAGCGGCAACAACAAAATTGTCAAAGGCGCGGGGCAACAAAGACAGTGATGGGAAAAATGAGACAGAAACGGGAACAATGCTAATGAGAACAAGAGCAGCAGCAACAATGACAGGCAGCGGCGGTATTTAATGTAATATTTACATCACAGAATGTAGGATGTAACGGATGGAAAATAAAAGGTACCAGAGCATGAGCTATGCTTGAATGTTTAAAATAAAGTAAATAAAATAAATTATAAATGCTAAATAAATGCAACCAAGACAGCGGCCACAGCTTGGGAGAAAATGTTCAGAGAGTAAATGAAATATTTAAATATAAAAAAAATATGTGGGAAAAATATATTAGAAATAAATACATATTATATAAAATATATACATATAAAAAAAAGTAATATAATAACTATAG
The DNA here is from genome assembly GCA_008044355.1 of Drosophila lacteicornis. Lineage (NCBI taxonomy): Eukaryota > Metazoa > Arthropoda > Insecta > Diptera > Drosophilidae > Drosophila > Drosophila lacteicornis. Next base: position 74,539 of record VNKF01012812.1, read on the forward strand.
AAACTATAATAAATATAATAAATATATTATTAACTAATGGCATTAATATTTATTTATTGCAGATAATAGACAATCCTTAAAACTGCTTTTAAGCTACCCCTGTAACTGCAAAATTGAATACAAACAGAATGCGGCGGAGACTTCAGAGCAATTATATTCCTTAAAATATCAAAAAAAAAAAATAATAACAATAAAAACCGCAACTTGTTAACCAAGCAACAGGCAAGCATCACAACAATTTTGCCAGGAAAATGGCTAACCACTTTCAACACCAACCAAAGACTCGAAAAAGCCAACACAAATTGGAGTCTCGAGTAACCACAACAGCAGCAGTTAAAAACAACAATATATATAGAAAATATATGCGACGGTATCACTTGATAGAATATTTATCTGAAAGAGGACAAAAAGCGAACTAGACAACATCGCGACTATGTAAGCGCAACTGCAACAACATTCTCCAGCCACAGCCTCCGTCGCACAGGCATAAATTACGGCAAAATGCGAAAAGCGAATAAGTAAAAATTAAATAAACATCTGGAGAAAAATATGTATGAAAATGTCAAAGGAAAATTGCCGCACTCAAAGCGATTGAGAGCTCGACTGCCAAATACCCTTGGGCTGGTAAATATTATATTAAGCAAGGATGTAAGTATTTAGTTTGTTTTGGTTTTAAATATTAAAAATAAAAAATAATTTTTGCCAGGGAAGTTATTTATTTATTGAATTAAACTTCTTTGTAGTTCTTCATTTGAATTATTTACAAAATTTTTAAAGGTAATTGTGGCATACTTTTGGGCTTACCAAATGGAGTTTTAACAACAGAGGAACTCAGAGAGTTGCTACAAAAATTGTTACAGGTTTGAATTTGCCAAAAAATAAAGTATTTTCTTATTTATGTATATTTTTTATTTTCTTATCTTCTTTTTAATTTATTTTAAAAATTATCTGTGGCTGCAGAATTCATAGCATGCTTTTGAACGCCTCTTTCTGGTGTTTTCAAGTCTAAGAAAATGTTGCGTAAATAAGGCGACTTTGCGTAATCTCCGATATTGATTTAAAAGAGCAGCTGGCCCTCCTTTGGCTGTGGTTTTTTCTTGGTTATTTGCATGATCAGGCCGCTGAATAGTAGGTGCATATTATGAAGCGTTGCCAAGACGCAGAAGCATCTTGGATGAAGGTGCATTTCGCAGCTCAAAAACAAAAACAAAAGGCAAAGGCACACCCCTTGCTCCCGCCCGCCCCACTCGGCTGGAAAACTAAAGTAACATTTTGTTATTTATTTTGAATGGAGAGAAAATGCTTGCGTGCATTATAATAATCAGAATCTCTTGTCTTTCTCTGGCCTGTCAACGCAGTTATCATCTTCATCGAACACTGCAAGAAAAGGGGTCCTAAAATTATTGTTTTATTGATTTGTAAGTGGAATATAAATAATATTATAGCTGTCAATATAATTTAAAAATAAATTGATTTTTAAATAGTTTTTGAAATCATTTAAGCATTTAATGTCAGTAATTAAAACCTTAATTTTATTGCTGTGAGGTAGCTTAAAAATATAGAATTGCTTGAGAAATATTCTTGAATATTTCACTTAATTAAAAAAAAAGGTAATGATAAAATAAAGTAGGATTTCAATAATATCTGGTTATTAATAAGTCCAAGTATAGAAATTTAAAAATGGGAAACAAATCTGGCACTGACATGTTATTTTTAAAAATTTTAAACAAATACTGGCATTTACTTTTTGTACTTAATAAAAATTTCAAGAAAATACCTGCAATTGCTATTTATTTATAAAAATTGTATTTAAATACAGGCATCTAATTTTAATTAATAAAAAAGTAAAACAAATTCTTTATTTTTGTAAAAATTTATAATTCTGTTCTGTTGAAAGTCTTAAGAATTTATCACAGATCTTACCCCGCTGCATTACGATTTTTCCTACCTTTTTTCAACTCTTTCTTCCCTCCCTATTTTGTATTATTCTTTTTTGATTTGTTTATTACTAAGCGTATTACGATTTATAGCGATTTTCGCAGCGCTCTGTGCTGATTTTAATTTTTAAGTGCCACTCGTCGGCACCTGTTCGAGGAGATTTGTGCCGGAAAAAGGCGGGGAAAGGCCCCTATTTCGGTTGCCCGCCTGCCTGCCCGGTAGCCAGCCAGCTCGTTCTGCGTTCTGCGCTTTGTTTGCCTTGAATGCTTCGCCTTTTGTCCATTTGAAAGGAAAATAAAAGGAAGAAATAACGAAAATAAGAGGGAGAAAATAAAGAAAATCTTGTGCAAATGAAGCGTTAAATTGACTGAGTGCTACAGGAAAATAAGGGAGGGTAAAAGGAGCACCTGCAGCTACTGCTTCTGCTGCAACTGCAGCTGAATTCATGCTAGGACTAGGAGTTCGTCCTGGACACACAAAAAATAAGGAAACTACGTTCGAAACTTAATATTTAAGTTGCTTTTGAAGGCTTTAATTGATCGGAACGGGGTGGGAGCGGAGAACTCTTTCGCGAATTGAAAGAAAATTGAAAGAAAATCGAAAGAAATTCGAAGGAAAATTAACAGGACAATAAAGGGTCTTAGAGGTCGTGCAATTTTAATGCAAATTGAAGTAATTTTCGTGTTATTCTTTCGGCGGAAAATGGGTCAATTCGATTTCAAATTCCAGCTAAACGGATATGCCTTATTTTGACATATGTGTGTATGTCCTGGCCATCTGGCCCAGTGGTAGCTGAGGAAATTTGACCAACGGAAAATGCAAAAACCCCTTCTTTTTCAGTTTGGGGCAATTTGGGCAAGTTTTATGCTTCACGAGTGTTCACTTCTTTGAGGTACCCATTATTTAGATAAGCCAAAGGGGTATTTCGGGTTTTTATTCAAGAAAATATTCGATTTAATTGGGTAAATATAGGGGGAATACTTTTTGAAGGCTTTTAATACAATGCGTATAAGAAATATGTTATAGAAAAATAATTGATTACGTTAATAGCTTATAAAGAAATCGAAGAAAATTAACGAAGGACTTATGGAAAAGATTTTTATTTATACTAATCACTTAGAACAATTTTTAAAGATTTTGCCTAAGCCTAATATATATTTTTTTCTAGGTCATCATAACGCCTGTATTATATTTGGTATTTTTTCGTAGCCTCCTCTTCGGACATGCAGGCCTTACTATATACTAAATATATTTTTTACGACTGTCAGTTGTGCCGCGTTTGGCAACAAAAATTTGTTTAAACGAAACGCAAGCAGGGGAAAAAATCAATTTTTTATTGCCCTGTTGCTTCAGTTGCTCCTGCTGTTTTAGCTGATGTTTTGTTTAGATTTTAGCTGGGCTTTTATTAGCAGGCAGGCAGAGTGAGAAGACTGTTTTTTTTTGTTGCGTTTTATCGCTGCTTTTGGCAGAAATGGTTGACAAGTTCCGAAGATTGCACTCTGAAAAATATTAATATAATCTTTTTAGACCACACTCTAATGGAATTACTATATTTAGAATTCCTTAAATTAGTAAATAAATATATTTTGTAAGAACTGGAACTGATATTAATTGGAGAAATATTTTTCTATCGAATTAATATACATGTTTGTTGGGTACATGTCGTTAAATAATAAATATTTATCTTATAAATATATGAAATTTATTATACACATATTTGTCTCATAGCGGCCATGTTTTGTTATGTTTATATTTATTTTATTTGCAAGTTAATAAGAGTTATTAATTAAAAATAATATTACAGAAGCTCCAAAGCCTTTCTAAATCGTTTAAAAATACTAATTTTAGATTTTTTTTATGGCACTGCACTTTCAATGCAGCTGTAATTTTTGTAAATGCCTTAAATATGATTTCCAAACTTTTTCTCTTCATCGGAGGGCGCGACCAGGTGCCCAGTGCGAGAATCTATTTGCCTTTTGATTGCCTTTTAATTACTGAGCGGCAAATAAACATAAACAATGGCGTTAGCGTTTTAGCGAAAATAGGAAATCTGTATTTAGACGGCGAACGGAGCACAGGCACACATATACGAGTACTCGTAAAACGGAACGAAAACAGAGCCCGAAAATATTAATGATTAAGCCGCGAGAAGAAGAGGTAGAGCAACGGCCTTCCTTTGTCTTTTTGCCGGTTGTTTGTCTTCTTTTTATTTACTTTTTTTTGCTTCTCTTTCTTCTTTTGTTTTGTTTCTTTATTTTTTCGTATTTTTTTAGGGGGTTGTGGGCGTTGGGCGGAGTCTTGGAGGTCATTTGACAATAGACGCGAGGCTCAGGTAATCAGAAAATTAATTAAACTCAATTAAAAGTATTAAAAATCAGTCGGTATTATTTGATCCAAATTGTATTGTATTTATTTTCTTATTTGTGATACTTGTTTGGGTTTGGAAGGAGAATTAATGGAATTAAGTCTGTTCTTTTTCATTAATTTTAGTCTATTAAGTGCCTAAAATTAATTTAATATAATCTCTAATAATTAACAAAGCTAAAATATTGCACAGTATTTTCTCCACATTTATTTTCTCCTATTTTTTGTATCTTCTATTTGAAATGTGTTGTTTTTTTACTTAAAAAAATAAATATCTATAACTATAGAGACAGATCTATAGCCACAAATTTATCATCTATTTTTGAAGTCCCAGCAGCGGGTTAGCCCCACTCGCTGGCTTGGCCTTTGATGATGATTAATCCAAAGTCGGGGGTTGTCGTCGCCACTGGATGTTTATTATTAGTTTGCGGATTACAGAACGGAGCACGCGCTTAATCATCAAAGTAAGCGGCGTTGAGCAGGAGCAAGTGCATCTGGGAGACCGGGATTAGGGCCACCCTGAGAAACAGGTGCCGGAGTTGAGATAAGTCGCGGAAAATTTTTAAGGTCGCGGAAAATTTTGAAGTTTGTGGAAAAATTTTACAAGGGAAAAATCTGCGAAGGGAATCTGCGACTTGATGTCTTTGAATAATGTTATCTAGAAAAAGATTTATCAGTGAAAGTTTTTGTGAGAATTGAATTTTGCAGTATTTTTAGTATTAAGTATCACTTGTGGAAATTTTAGTACTGAATTTTTCAGAAATTATTCAGTAATGGTGTTATGATACTGCGTTCAAATTTTTATTGATTAGAGGTTGCGACGGTCACACTGATTTAAAAGGTAAAGAACAAGAATGGAAGAAATTTACAATACATAACTATCCATATTCGAAGTCCTGGTGCAAATACTACTGCAGAAATTTACAAAGATCACGTAAAAGTTATTATTTATTTAATTAATAATAATTTGTATTTACTTATTAATGGAACTTATTTTTTTCTTTTATTTTTTTTTTGTAGGTTTATAGGTTTATATATATTCTCATTGACTCTAATTCTGAATTCTAGTGAATGAAGTTTTTAATTCCGTATCATAACACCATAAATTGAAGAACATTGAAGATTGTTAAAGCCGATGAATAGATAGCACCCTTCCCAGTTCCAATACGGATTTTTGGGACTTATCCACAAAGCACACTTTACTTTCCACCGCTGACCTTTTGGGCAGTTTCCACTTGGCTCTTTGACTGCCACGCTTGCTTTTGCCCCGTCCACTTTTCGCCCAGAAGGAGGTCACTTTAATTAATGTGAAACGAAATTAAAACGAAATTAAATTTCAATGCCGCAAAATACCGTCAAATGCGTATTGATGAACACGGCTACGAGATCTGGCCTTAATTAAGCTAAAAGCCAAACGCAAAAGGTCTCGCAATAAAAGGAAAGCAAAGAATGGAAAGTCAGCCGAACAATTAGCAAACGCTTTGGCAACAAAACAGCGACGACGAAGAGTCCTTTTCCCTGACAACACTGACTTTTCGCCAACAATTGCACAACAATTGAGGGCGAAAATGAAAATGAAAATGAAAATGAGACTAAAAACGGTGGGGGGAATGTCAAATGCGGATGGCTAAATCGCCAAAGGTGAAACTTCGCCTTATGCAACCTGCACACAGTTTCCACAGTTTTCCACTTTACCAACTTGTTACCGGCCACTTGTTCGGCTTTTCCGGCGGACTTGGGGGGGAAAAGGAAAACCTACCCTCGCGACTTTCACGTAACCAAAATTTCACTGAGTGCATCTTTTTTTTAAATGCTTGGACTGGGACCTCGACTTTTGCTGTGGTTTTTAAAATTATATTATTGATATAATATAATAATAATTATAATATATAATAATTACATAAAAAGTAGACAACGATTGATGGTTTTAAAGTGTATTTTTTAGTAACTTTTGTTAGTAAGCAGTAAGTCGAAGATGTTTCCCTGGCTTACGTGTCGTATGAGTTATTTTCTTTGAAAATGGCAAAGTTTGAAAGCCAAAATTTTACATTTTGGCCATAAATATTAAAACTTATAAATATATATTAACAAAATATTAAATTAATAGATTAATCATACATCATGTTGCCTTTTAATATATTTATATAATATAATATATTTTAAAATTTATAATCATACGTCCTGTTGCCTCGTCACAGAATACATTCGACAGCTTATTAACCATACGTCCTGTTGCCTTTTCAACAGCATATATTTTCAGTTAAACTTGATGGTTAATTGATGGCTAGTTTCATAGCTTCAACTCTTAATTTTACTGGTTAATTTCCACTTTATATTCCAGACACTCTTAGTATACTTTTCGCAGAATTTACTCGCTCCCGATATTTATTCCTGTAATTGCTCACTTCCATCGCAGCACATTTGATTTGCCGTCGCCCACATTTATTGCTCAGCTTGCAACTATTGTCGGCCTGTCACACATTGCACTGGATACGACATTGTAATTGTCGGTTCGCGTCAAGGATACGTGCCGTATAAATAGGACATGTGCGGACATCCTATTAAATTATTCAGCACAACAATTAGTTTTCAATTACACGGAAAAAATTGACGAACTAACGTAAGCCCTGCCGCGCAAAAGGGTACCTTTTATGCGTTTGCAAAAAGCCAACAAGTTGCCGTTTGCCGAACACGTGACTCGGCGAAGGTCCTGGCGTGGGCGGTGGGTGGTGGGTGGTGGTAAATATTTAGCGGAAAACTCGGGTAGCGGAAGTCAAAAAAGTGCATGGAAAATGTAAAAGTGAGTGCATAAATGACGGAACGTTTGGTCCAGGCAAGGATATATGATAAATGACCCTCGAGTTTATCATTATTATTATTATTCTCTTTACAAAATGTTTAAAGTATTTACTTAAATTTAATGGGGGCTTAAAAGACGTTTTGAAAAAGTTTTTATTAATTATTTTTAATTATTTGATATAACGAACTTCGATTTGATTTTTTCTGGCATTCACAATACTATGAAAAATGTATTATAGACTTGTCATGTTAGATTCTAAATGCATTATTTAATTCGTTATTCGTTCACAGAATTGACACAGCTATTTATAGTTTAATTTGCTCATAAATCAATTTGGCTGTAACATCAAAGCGACAGAGGGTACATATGCACTTATATATATATATATATATATAAACATATATATCGACGTCACAATTTGAGCAGCGCAATTTATTGAGTAACCGCATTTCCTAGGCAACTTTGCTCCCTTTTTAATATTTTTTACTGATTTTTAATGGGAAACTTATTGCAAGTATGTCCTCCGTTTTTTAAATTTTTAGAAATTATTTATTATGCCATAAATATTAAATATTTACAAAATCTTTGTTACTGGGAATTTGCCATTAAATATCGATTATTTAAGCATGAATTGGTAGAGATTTTTAATTTAATATTTATATTATTATATTGCATAAATAAAGACTTATTTTGAATATTTTATTTCTATGTAACATATTATTTCATTTTATTTCAATGCAACTATAGAATAAGATATGAAATCCTTAAGGCTTAAGGCTTAAGTAAAAAATCCTTTTGCCCATATTTTTATTTCCAGGGAGCCTTAGTAACATGACAAAATTTGATCTGCAATTATTTTGTATAAATACACTTGCATTTCCCGCAATCAAAGACCGAATAATTCCCAATAATTAATTTATAGGGATAAACTGCAAGGGACTTGCATAAGCATTAAACTCTTCGTTATTTTTATAAGAAAATCTGGGTGGGAAATATTATATAAAATAAATAAATAGAGCTGTTAATACATCGCTGTTACTATTGGCTTAAATGGTCATGTGAATATAATTATTAAATATTTATAATAATATATAAATCAAAGTATCAAAGCAGCAGCTTTTTGAAAGCTTTCTCCAAAACCTCTGTTGACTTGGCTAAAAGCTTCCGGCGGGTGACTCTCAAACTATGGCCAGCTTTCGAATGCGGCCAACAGAAGAGACCCCGTCAGAACTCACCACTATCATTGGTGGTGAAATAATGGGATTTAAAAAACTGTTTTTTTTTTTTTTGGTTTTCTCACCGTTGATACCCCGATGATGATAACCTTTTCTCGGTTTCCAGCATTTGTTCCAATTTCGAGCAGCGAGCAGAGCGCGATAAGGGCCACCTATTGACTCCACCCAAAAAAAATTATTTACTTCGGATGTGCATACGCTCGAAAATACACACATGTCCCAAATTAAAATCAATTGTTAGGGGCCACTGAACAAAATATTAAATTAAATGAAGTATGGGGCGGTATAATGGGACTAAGGAAATGAGCAAAAGATTTATGATGACATATGTTGATGAATTATGCATAATATTCATGGATGTTTTTATAATTTATATTATATAATCTATATTATATAATTAATCATAATTGGATGTTAAGCTGTTTTCCAACCATCCAGTTGGGAATTCTAGTCCAATGCAAAAATCTTTTTTTTATGATTTTTCCGGGGAAAAAGACCTATCTTTAAGAATATTGATAACAATAATAATACGGATACCAATTATGAAAAATAATTATTTACCAAAAATAATACTTTTATTTTAAACTCAAAATTTGCAATCTATTGAAATATTTTTAAGTATATAAATAATTTAAAAGAATATGATTCCCTATGCAAATGTATATTCTCTGCTTATATTTCCCATTATATTTATTTATTTTCCTAGCTATAAAGAATATTATTTTCCCTATTTAAGTACATATTTTCGAACAGTGCCCGATGTCAGGTCAGTGTCACTTTTTTTCGGCGGCATAATTAGGCGATTTCTCGTGTGTATTTTTAGTGATTCGTCTTATCAGCGAACGGAAGCTGTGGCAATTTGCGAAGGCGCCCCTCGATCCGTTCCCTCCTTCCATCGTTCCGAACGCAGCTTGGGTTATTCCGCGAAGGGGGCCCCGAAAAATCGCAACGTGTCCATTGGTCGACGACTGCCTCCGGTCCGCCGGTTCCTCCTCACGCATGCGTCGTCTGCGATGTCATTGGGTCAGGCGAGTCAGGCGCCAATGGGAAGCCCGGTCGGTTTGGGCCTTGGTAGTGGGAAGTGGGGGGGATGGCCCACTGCCAAGTCCTTGGGGGCGGGGGAATGAAGGTCACGGCGCCACCTCTGACCTATGACCGATTGTGAGGCAAAAGCTTAGGCTCCAACTAGCCAAACTTTCGCCGATTTGGCTATTTACCCTTAACTAGCTCAATTACTCGACGATTTATTGTTAAACTTTAGGGGTTTGCAGAGCATTTTGCATACTAGTTTTTTTTTTCAAGAAAGTGCATCTAAAGTCTAAAATGTATTCTATGTAAAGCCTTTGATTTTCCATATTTATCCAGCAACATTTAATTTATTTTTCCTCTAATTTTATGCCACTTCTTCTTGCATTTTTGAGTACTTGTAAAATTCATCAAAAGTGCAAGAAGTGCAATAATAAAACCAAAGACCAAAGTATGTTATCTAAACAAAAATATTAACGTACATTAAATTATGCACAAAATGAGCTTACATAGTTTTGAAAGCATTTTATGGCCATTTGCTGTGTGAGTTTTGCAGAAAATTAGGTGGAAATTAGGAGGTGAGCGTCATCTCCTTTTTGGCCCGATGACCGCACCTGAGGCCCAGCCTTCTCTCCTGATTTTCGTATAGTTTTCCGGCTTTTCCTCCAGCCAACTTTTCCGCCTTGTTGTTGGAGCATGAAGCTGCTGCATACCGAGAAATGCCAATGGAACACAAACACACTCTGAACGTGAAAAACAGCAACAACAGCTGCACATTCCGCCCATTAAAAGATCTGATTCGGTTATAGTCTTCCAGGGATTTGTTATAAAGAGAATAAGGTATTCTATTTTTTCATTTTCAGGATCTCTGGGATGATGGTTCTATGAAGTGGTGGGAGTTGGAGGTTAAGAGTTGGTTGGGTTATAAGTTCACATTATATATTGATATATTCATATAACTAACAACTTTTAGGTGATACATATCATGTTATTATCTTCAGAACGATTACGTTTTATATTAAATTTAAGGGATAAAGATTTAATGAATTTTAAGCTTTTAAGAGCTTCTTAGTTATTTTTTATTTTTTGTGGTACTTGTTTTCCAGTTCAAATTTCTATAAGATATAGCCATGTTTAAGATCATGATAGATTTATCAAATAATAATCTAGTATAGTACAAATTTTCAGATCGATTGATAAAATATCTATCGATTTATACAAGTTTTTTATAACGTTATATTTGTATCGCTTTTTTCTATGGAAGCGCAAAGTTTCCTAATATATAAAGTCAAATCTAAAGTTATACACCGATTTACGTTTTTGTTATAAATAAATGAATATATTTATAGAAAGAATAATAATACAAATAAGTAAATATCACAATTTAATATCCTGTATCTGTAGGTCTACAAAATTGCACACAATTTGATTATATTTTTCTATGCAATATTCTTTATTTTCTTGAAATTAAAATAAAACTATTCCCCATTTCTTGCAGTGTCAAATGCAAAGAGCTTCCCAGAAAAAGTGCGAAAGGAGCGGGTGTTCTGTGTGTGTGTGTGTGTGTGTGTATGCCGGGAGTAAGAGTGAGAGGAGTCATTTGCAAACCGGCTGCTCAGAACAAAAGCAACAACAACAACAGCGAAAGGTGAAAAGTGTGCAAAGAGTAATGGATTTTGTTTTCTTTTGGTTTACTTCACTTGTTTATCAGTTGACCTACAGAGCACCGGCGGATGGGGGAAAGGGGATGAAAGGATAAAGAGAGGAGTGAGAGAGAGCAGGCGCGATAGACTCTGCGTGAGTCGGCACCCACGCACGAGCAAGGGAGATGCTTCTGGCGAGGAGGAGCGCGAGGACAGAACAGAGATTGCAGAGTACCCGTACCCCAAAAAGAGAGAGAGAGAGGGAGTGCGAGTGTACCAGAGAGAGAGCCCCCGCTGCATCGACGCAACAGGCTTGCAGTCGCCACTTAAGCGCCGTTATGCCAGGCAATAACAATAACAAGAGCACGCAAAAGTTTTGTCGTCTCGTTTCGCCTCGTGTTTCTCGTGTCTTCGGCGGTCGGCGCGCGGGCAGAGGCGGCGGCGCAGGCCGGCCAGGCAGCGAAGCCGGCAGCGACGCAGGCGGCGACAGCGGCAGCGAGGGGCATCGCAGCACGGTTCTTAGACATTCGGTTGCGCGCCATCGTTCGAGGCGGTCGCACATTCCACGGTGCGCTCTCCACTCTCCACTCTACTTACTCCCCTTCGCTGCTCCCTGTCCCACGTCCCGCCAACCAAATCTTTTTGGGAAGCGATTTTTTTTCAAGTGCTCTCCATACGCCCACACCCACAAACACACACACACAAAAACACATACCAAAGTGCAAAACGAACGGTTCAAGGATAAATCCGGGAAAGAAAAAATCCTCCGCCGACAAACCCTATCTCTCAGCTCCCGTTTTTTTTGCGAGTTCTTCTTCCAAAACATAACTGTGATCCGAAAGTTCGCGCGTGGAATACAAGAAAGAAAAGAAAATCGAAAGAATAAATCGAATAAGTGGCAACCAAAAAAGAATAAGGAAAAAGGAGGAAAAAAGAAGGAAATTGGGAAGAGAGGAGTCTACGAGACCGGGGAAGAGTGCATATATCCTATAGGCCGGGGATCTTCGAGTGTATTCCGGGGAACTTCGCCGGTTTCGGTGTCTCCTCTTCTGAAACTCTTCGAATCTTCAGGTTTTGGGTAGCGCCCAAAGTCGAAACTTTTCGCTGATGTCGGGAAACGCATCCAGTTTCTGTGTTCTTCGCTTTGTTTTCGATTCTCGTTTTCTCCTATATTTTTTTTGTTTATTTGTTTTTTTTTTGGTGCACAGAGAGAAAAATTACCGGAAGATGTAGATTTAGTAGAAAAACGTTTCAAAATATAGTTTTCCCATGTGTATCACGATAATAGAGTTGTTAAAATAAGGAAAAATACTAATTCTGGCCTGTTAGCTTTTTTCTAAGGCTCTTTTGCATAAAATCTTTGGGATTAATGGATCATGATGATATACCAACCAATCAAATAATAGAAATTCAAGAATATGTAATTGCTTTTATTTCAATTAAACTCCCCCGTAAAATAATTTTCCCAAAACCTCGGTTAATATTTTTGTCTCTGTGCAGTGCCATAGCCGTAACCACAACCTGCCAGCCGTTTAAACCAAACTCAAATACGAACCGAAACTGCCTTCACACAAGTACCTATAACCTAACTAAATAGCTGCCAAAAGAAACCGAATACCAAATACCGTATAATACCAGAAATACCAGAATAATACCATAATACCACTAAGACAAACGATGACGGGATCGCCGGGATCCCGTGAGTCCGCGATGGGAACGATCGGACGTAGGAGTCACTCAGGGTCGCTGCTCCTGCGGCTCCTCGCCGTGGCCTTCGTCCTCAACGCCTGCCACGTGCCGCTGACTAATGCCAAGGTGAGTTTCAGTTTCAGTTCCAGTTCCCCTATAGTTCCATATATTATTAGCCCCGGAAGCGGGGAATCGAAGAAATCAATCGTCAAATCCAGCAACTGATAGCGAACGCTTTTCGCTTTCATCGGAACGACAGTGTCGTTGTCACTTGTTAGGGCGTTCTGTTTTGCATTAATTAACTAAACTTTGGAACTCTGGTCACAGGGTTTTTATTGCCGCTTTTATAATGGATACTTCGGCAGTTTAAGTATCTAAGATAGCTTTAAAAGCCAAGATCTTGCCAAATTCGGTTAATATAGGGCCTTTTGTATGGAGTAAGATGACTTTTTAATAGCTACGACTTTCACCTTGAGATTTGAATTTGATTTGGGGTGTTTTTAAGGCTAGATTTAGTAAAGATATTTATTAAATTAGTGAAGTTATATGTTAAATCATTACTTCCCTTACAAAGAACTAAGTTTAACTTAGTTATAAATGGAAACTCTTTATATTCTCTTTTCTTAAGTCGGTGACTAACCCAAATGCAGTATTTAAAAGCTCACTTTGCTTTGTCTAATCTCTAATTATTATATTTCGAGAAGTAAACCTACTCAACCTAATAGATTCTGCCCATTCAAAGACCTATATTGCTCTCTATCAACCGTTCCATTTCCATTTGGGGATCTTTAACGCTAACTGGACCATTTCGGATGACACAACTGACTGCGACGCCTCGAGACGAACTTGAACTATTTAACATGACACACATATTTTCCTTAAGCCCCGCGATTAGCATACAAATCGATAGAAAATAGTTTTTCCATCATAATGAGGGGAGTGACGTAGAGCCGCTGTTAAGCCCCTGTTAAGTCCCTGTTAGAGGACCGGATTTGGCGGCGACAAGAGGCCAAAAAAATAAACCAAATCGCTGAGTGCGGGGTCATCATCAAGGGTTATCACCGACGCGAACAGACGTTGAATTAATTTCCTTTTCGTTTTTTTTTTCTTTCCGAAAATGTCGCTGGACTCTTGAATGCTGTGATTGTTCTTCGGTTCGAATTCGTTTTTCGCCAATTATTTTTTGAGGAGAAGTCGGTCGATTGTTCCAGTTCGAGCTCTAATTTCTATCTATATGACGACGACGGGCGTCATATGTGTGTGCTCGCCACCATAATGAGCCGCGATGATAGCGCCTTATCAGCGTGTTAATGACATGTTGCCCATAGACGACGATGCCCGGCCGTTGTCCGTTGTCTTGCAATGAAATAATTTCTTAAATTAACATTTTAAATCAAACAGCAACGACCTCACCGCCTATGTACAAGTACTATATAGTTTGATTCTTTCGGACAATACCTTTATGGGCTCTATGGCTCGCCTCGACTGTTGTTTTGATTGGATTTGTTTTGCTCCGCTCACTTTTTATCACATCGGAAGTTGCGTAAATGAGGCCAAATTCGAACTGTGCCGGTCCGTCCGCCGTATAAAAATACATATAACATATATATATGGGCTATATCGCCTGGGCAGGGCTTATCGTTGGCTTCCAAGAAGGAGCCACTGCGATTCGCAGACTGTAACGAGGTCACTGCTTGATAGCTCCATTTTACATTTTACATTTCCCATCCTGCATCTGCCCATCCGGCGTATGCGCATTGCCGCCGGTCACTCCACATTGCGTATACGATCAGGTGGCCAAAGCGATCTTCTCCACGCTCTACGCTATCGCTGTCTAGATATCGTTTATCTTGGGTTTTATCCGTCCAAGATTGATAGCTGAACTTGAATGGGCTTCAGTGCTGAAAATAGAGCTTATCTCTGTCCGTTTGAAAGGTGTGAAAGGAAGGCACGGTTTGGGAGTAGTATTTTATTCAGAACTTATTATAATTGAATAGAGTTTGTAAACAATTTAATTACAAAATAAAGAGAGCAATTAAAGCAGCCTTAATATCCGGATTTGGAAGCATTTTCCCAAATGGCAACCGATTAAGTTGTTTACATCTCCCCAGCCCCACGGCCCTTTTCCGGCTCGATCTTATGGCTTATATCGCTCACAGATTGGCCTCCTTCCCATCTTTATGGCCATGTATCCCCCTTTTGGGACCCGCCACCACTTGTCTGTCAAACAAACTGTCAAAATATTTGCATCATCAACAGAGAGCAACTGCAAACCAAACAAGAAACAAAAAATAAATTAAAGCACCCAAAAGGCCCCGACAAAACGGCAGCAGCCAGCAAGCAGATGAGTTAAAATTCATTTCGCAGCTTTTTCGACTTTGTTGTCTCGCTTTTTGGTTTCTTTTTCGGCTTTTCGGATTATGTTTTCTTTGTTTTTCTTTGGTTTTTCTGTGTAAAGATGCGTTCGTTGGCACATTCCCTTTGGTACGTTCTCCTCCTTGTTTTGCTTGTTTTCGTCGTGGCTTCATGGTTTCTGTTTCGATTGTTTGTTTGTGCAACATATGGACACAAGATGTTGGACCCTCGATCACACATGTGATCCGTCGGCCATAGCTGTCTCTCTCGGGCGCTCTCTCACACTCTGTCTCGCGGACATGTATCTGTACACTGTAACAAAGGAGATCGTTTCTATATATGAGAATTTAAATTGAAAATTAAAATTAAGCTAACTGAAAAACTGGATAAGTTAGGAAAAAGCCAACTGGTGTTGTGACTATTAAATAGCGGGTCTTGTTGTTGAAAATGCGTTGCATACCTAAAGGGTCTGTTCTTATAACTTTTTTGGTAACTTTCCCTTTATTAACTTTGTGTTTCAATACTCTTTAATTTATTTAGTGTTAAATTTAAATATTTCTCACTTAAATAATATATTAATAGTGAGTGCAATGTACGGTAACTTAGAATAAAGCCTAATGATATTGTGACTATTGATTGGCCGGTCATGTTGAAAAAATGCGTTGCATACATAAGTGGGCTGTCCTGGTAACCTCTGTGGGCCCTAACTCGTTATTTATTATGTATTTCTGTACTCTTTAATATATTTAATGTTAAATATTATATTTATTTTAGTAAATAATATATTATTAGTGCAATAAAGGGTAACTATGGAAAAGGAAGAGTGATCTTGTGACTATGGAATACCCGGTTTTGCAAAATACATTGCATTTATAAAGGAGCTGTCCTGGTAACCGTTAAAGACATTTACTCTTTATTAATAATATCTATTATTGCTTAATAATATCTTTATTGTTTAATTATATTAATTTTTAATTAAATAATATATTACAAGTGGCATATTTTATCTCCGTGCACTCGAAACATTCGCATATATCCGTATTCGACGCGACTCAGCGATCACATGCACTTTTCAGTGGAAGAGAGCGAGTCAGGCGAGCATTTGTTTAAATATTACATTGAGGCTGCCCCCCTGGCCACCCACTTGAGCTCAAGTTCAGACATTGATCAAGGGGGCGGACCGGGGGGCGAGGTACCACGAAAAGGGGGAGCCACAGGGACAACTGGCACACTTAAAACTGTTTATACGGCAAGGTGCGAGGTGCCAGAGAGTGAAGTGTCTGGTTGGCTTTTCCTATAATGCTGGCGATATCGCCGCGTGTTAACTTTGTCAATTGGCATATATCTCTAAATATCTCTCTCTATATAAACATATATATAAATATATATAGTGCATAGCTTCCGGGGGCAGATCCCAGCCGGAGACCATTAGTCACTTAGCCATTTGCCATCTGACCTGGGCCTGCCTCTCAGATTCCCAGACAGGATCGGTTTTCCCTGGCCCTCGTCCAAGGCAAGGAACACTGGGAGCATCCATAGCCAAGAGCTGACTCTATGAGGCAAGCATTTATTTATAGAAGATACCAGACAAGAAATCGGGAATTTGCAGATGGGGAAAATGGGAGTTTGAAGTAGCCTTTACTACCACCTGAGCTTTGCTTTGTTGATGATTAATACGTGAAATCGGAGCCCCCGCAGAATGGTGAGAGAAAAGGTGTTTATTAGAGTTCATTCCACCCTCTCGATATCCACTATATCCAGCTGATATATCCATTGAAATATTTGCCACCGTAGACGTAAACACTGGAAACCAAAGCCAAAAAAACTAGTGCAAAGCCAATTTCTCAGCCTGACTTTTCGTTTCTCACTTTGCAATGTAATTTAATATTTGCATGGCGCGTCTGTAGAGCACATATAGTACATATATATGTATATATAGTATATACAGTATATATAGAGAGTGAGTCGGCGGGCATATGAGCAATTATTGTTTGACTATTGCATTGCGTAAATGTTGAAAATAGAAAAAAGCAACAAAACCATCACCCAACACCCATTAACAAACGAAACTGTCGCAATTTGCCTTCTAAGTTTTAAGTTTATTGCAAAATGCAGAAGGAATGGCTGCCCGTGTGTGGGTGGATTATATATATATCCATTGTGTCATCATCCCATCTAGCAAACAAAAGAATAAAGAGAAAAAAACTACAGAATTTTACACGCAAATGACGCCATAAAAATGTGTTTGAAAATTGCATTTAAATTTTCTATTTAGGCAAATGTACGTTCGGCGCGAAAAAGTGCTAATAAATCTAAAGAAAATCAGCTGCCGGGCAGCGCGAAATGATGATCCCATCATCTCACATACACTTGGTATGCAGGCAAGTCATCACATTTTTGGGTGGGTCCCATCCTCAATTCGAAACCCATTCCCATCCTCATTCCACATTCAAGGCATCATCATCGATTTAAGCCATACAGTTCTAAGCTCTATAAATCTGGCGTTTTTTCTGGGTTCGCCTTTGAAATTAATAGCCCTTTCGAAGGATGCAAATTTTACTGTAATGAAAATCTATTCTCCGATCACGTTGAACTAAAAAGCAATTAATATGTATATATATATTTTAACTATAATAAATTACAAAGATTTATGACTTATATGGGCTAGATAGAATTGCAAGGAATACGTTCAAGAATTCGAATTCTTAAATTATTTATTTGATTTATAATTATTTGTATAGTATATTTAAGCTTTCATTTAAAGCTTTACCTCATAACCCTAAACCTTATTTCTTATAAAAACCTCTTAAATCTTCAAAATTATAGAGAAATATCTCTAGAATATTCCTGCACCTTTTTCGATTAATGATCTGTTAATTTTTTAATGGGTTTTTTGTAGATTATAGAGGGTATTGGTTAGTATATCGATACTATCACCCATAATCTGTGGCCATTCGCAAACTTTTGACTGCCGATCAATAATAGATAAACATTTCCAAGGCAGATGATCGGAAACGGGTTTCGCTTCGCTTTCAACTAAATGGATAAATTAATGCTTTGCCGGGAGTGAAATTTATTTGAATTTGAAATTAGGCGATGGATTATGGGGATTGGATAGGGATTGGGACTGAGATGGGGTTAATCAACGGATGTGCTTGGAGCGATTTCAATTGATGGAATTGACTTCCAATTACGGATCGAAGAAATTTCTGTTGGGTCCTCTAATCGTTAATCATAATCAGAACTGGGAGGGGCTCTGGAAAAAATCCAGAAATTATAATGGAAATGCCTGCCAATGATGATGATGCGGGTGACATCAGCAGCAGGCGGCGGTGGCTTCTGTTTTTTTTTTTTTTTTTTTTTGGGTAGCCCAATCGTCTTCATAAATCTTAAACGCTTTTTTATTATTTCGGGGGAAATTAAAAAATGCCTGCACAGCATCGCAACCCGTCGCAGATCGCCGAACGAGGCGTCTCCCAATTTTCGATGCCATTGGAGTTGCATCATCGTCGTCAGCATTGCGATCTCCATTTGGAGCATGACGGAGATGAAAATAAAAAGAAAAGGCCAATTTCAATGGAAACTCACATCATTTCAATTTGTATTAATTGATGCCCGAGGAGCCTTAATTTCCACCATAAATTCAGCAATCAATTTTGTATCGCCTCGAGTCCAGTTCCTGCCAAAAAACTGCGCCCAAACTGCGAGCCAATTAATTAGTAAACAAAGCATAAAAGCAGCAATCAAACAAGCCAAAAAAATGATGCATAATTATGCAAATTCGTTAATTTGCCATTGCCTTACGCGACTTGCATATATTTATGCTTTAATAAGCTCAGAAAAAAACAAAAAACCATCGCAAACACTTTGATTTTCAACTCTACTCGATTGGATTTTCGATTCCATTTGAATCGGAGGCATTTTAAAAACGTTTGTCACGGCCCCTGTGATACTCAACGAATTTCAGGGAGTATCGAAAATTGAAATCTGTTTGATTTTATGTATTTTTAGACATTTTTGTGATTATCAACAGTATTTATCTGATTTAATTTAATTAATTATGTTTAATACGATTATGTTAGTTATGGATATTATTTTCAAGAGTTTATGCAACTTTTAATACTTCTAACATACTTTTTATATATGAAAATAATATCCATTTATCAATAAAAAGCGTAAAACACTTCGATAAACAATTAAATTTATAATGAATTTGGCATAAATAAACAAGCCTGGCGATATAGCTCTAAATAATAAATCATTTGAAAACAAATATAATACCTTAAGATTCCATTTCGATTGCTTGTTAAAGATTAAATGAATAAACCGATAAATTAATCGATAAATGACACTTAGATAATATAGATCATCAATTAAATTAATAATGGATTTGGCATAAATAAAGGAAAAAACGAATAAATCATTTGAAAACACATACAAACACTTTAATATTCCCATTTCGACATAAATTAATTAAAGCTGCAACAGTTCGATAAATTAGAACCAAAAAACCGATCTGGGCGATAGTTTCGAGTCAATATCGATTACGTGTAATCGCTCATAAGCCATTAAAGTGTGTTTCCACTTCGGGGTGACAACCACACACACCTATGGGGGACGCATAAAATATTTATATATTTCGGCGTGTCAGCTACTTTATTGATATTTCATCGAATTAGTTTGTTTCGGCAGCGAAGAACAAAGGCGCAGAGTTTTCAGCTAATTGCCGCAGAGTCAATTAAAGAAAAATGTTCCCTCACTAACTCGGCTGGGTCTCTCTATGTAAGCCCCGAGTATACGTATCTGGAGGAAAACCATAGCCAACCGACCGACCGAACGACCGACCGGCCAGATAAGATATAGAGCCACATACATAGGTGGCATAGTTTCTCGACTCGACTTGGCTCTTATTGCCTTTGCTGCAGTTCATGCTCATGTTGTTGCCAAGTTGATAAGGTGTCAACTGACTGATAGCGGGACCAGGTTACGGACGGGATTGGTAGTGGGAATCGGCATCGGGACGGGAGTGGAACAGTGGCTGTCAAACTGCCGGCACGGCACTCGTGTGCTGATGAATCTTAATTTAATTTAATTTAATGCATATTGCCGCTGACATTTGCATGACCAAAATCGTGTGAGATCGTCACTCCTTGGCCATAACCAAACAGGTTTTTTTTCGATTTCAAATACCCTATAGGATTGACCACTAACAAAGCTAGATTACTCGGCCTTTCAAGTTTTCGGGGCTAAAATTAATATTACTTGAGTTGCTTTATTAATTATAAGAAATATATCTGAATTCCGTAACTTCAAAATCTAGGATCTTTCATTTGATAACTATTAAATACCTAAACTTGTATCTTCAAAGATGAAAATTCAAAAGAACACTGAAAATATTTATTAAAACTAAAAATCTTAATTATAATCATTTTCTTTCCAATGAACTTGATAGAGATTTATATATTTTACCTAGGAATAATTATAAACATTAGGGTATTTGGAGATTTGACTTTTTCCGATTCTCCTCGAGCCAGCAGAAGCTGCCACAGCTTATGATTATTTTATTTGTGGGGCCAGGCCAGAACTAGTTGCCTTATCACAGCCATTAGCGAGACCTTTGTCCGGGCCAACTGGCAACTAAGTGGCCCCTTTTAGGGTTGACTCAGCGCCCAAATATTCGGAGTGGTGTCGGGTTGGATCGCCCAGAGAGCGTGCACACTCCGTAGACGAAGATATATACTTAAATTCCCCCTCTGCAATCCGAAGACGGTGTCGGGTGCACAAAAAATGACTTTCTGCCAAGATCAGCGCTTTCTGGCCCCAAGTTCATTAGCTTTTCTGGCTGGGGGAGCGTGAGCTCGCATCGGATCAGCTGGTATTATTCACGGGGCAGACAGACTACACAAATCGGATTTCACAGGCTCTCAAGTAGGGTTTTTAGTGGAGAATTCTAAGGAAATTGTGGACAGGAACTCGAGATAAATGTGAATGAAAGTGTGAAGAAGTAAAAAAATATATCATAAAATATTTAATGGTTTCTCAGGCAAAGAAAATTATTTTTAGGGTGATTTTAGAGGTTAGTATAGTGAAAATTAATGAGGATATTTAGTGGTTAGGCTGAGAAAATTATTTCATAAAGAAGTCTTAACGTTAATGATTAAGCAGAGCTTGTAATAAGTTAAATAAGTAAAAATAAGTAAATAATATATATCTTCTGTAAATATATTTAAATATATATTTAAATATACATTTTTAATATAATTTTATATTTCAATTGTGCTTACATTTATGAACTCACTGAGCCCTTAATGATGAAATTGCAATATCTAAGTTTTAAATGTAATTAAATATAATTTTCTATTAAGTAACTACCAAGATTTCCTTAGATTATCCTCCAACTCACTACCATAACTTTTCCAATGACTAATTTAATGAAAGACCCCGCTTTGATTTTGATTTGGCTCAGATTCAGCTTGGCTGGGCATTAAAAGGCAGAACGGAAACAAGTTCCCCGATCTCATCATCATTATCGCCCGATCATCCCCCCCATTCGCTATATTGATTTATGCATTAATAATTCAATTAACAAACCCTCCTCTCTCTGTTTGCAGGTATGTGAAGATTTGCAAAAACCAAAATCTATTTCCAACCGATTCAATTCAATTCGGTTCGGATCAGAGACTCGAAACAGACTGCTTGACGCTTGGAACCCCGCCTCTGGCTATATGCATATTGGGTAGCTATATCCCCCTGATGGCCCCTGGCCCCTGCCCCCCTTATATCCAGCGATCACTAAATGAGCCCATTAGCTGTCAAAAGACAAATATTTGTCGCTGTCACAGCAACAACGCTGCCAAGTTGACTCTCTTGACCAAAACCCAAAGCCAAACTTGATTTATTTCCTGTTTCTGTGTGAGTGTCTGCGTTTGTTGTTGCCAACAAATGAAACGTGCCGCCAAATAAAAATATAGGAGAAACAAAAAACGAAATAGAAATAGCCCAAAACAAAATAAAACCCCAAATATAAACTTCAGACAGCCACGATTTCTATTTCTTCTTTTTTTTTTTTGGTCAGAAACAAGAGCAACTTGACCTTGGAGATCCAAGCCGACATCCCACAGACATTGGTCACATTTTTTGAGGGAACATTGTCATGGTGGGATCAAGAAAAGATACGAGAGATATAGAGACATTAATAAGATTAAAGAACGATGTTTAGGAGATATTTATCAAGGCATGAGGCGATTTTCTAAAGAAAACATAAAGTTCCTTGACTTGAATTTTAGTTTTGAGGAAGATCTACTTGGAATATAACTTGTTTCCCTTCAATTTAAATATTAAAATATTTTAAAACTATACATTTAGGTACTTCAAACGAAAGAATTAAATAAGTTAGTAATAGAATATTTTCCCCGACTTAAACCCCAGTTACAGCTTTAATATTTTTCAGTTAAATATACACAAAACTCAAGTTTATGCTAATCTAGCTGACTTTTAACCCCTCGTTGAACTCGATCTCTAGGCTTGAGCTCTATAACCACATCATTACACCCCAAAAAACATTTTCTCAGAAATTTACATAAAACGCCGCCGCGTTTCGCCATAACTTGTTGCTTGAAAACTTTGCTTTTTTCGGTTTTTTTTCCTCTCTGGGTCGTAGAACCTCTGCCAAATGGTAAATGTTAATTGTCTAGGATGGCATATGCATGTAGTAACTACTATACATGAATATATATAATAAAGCCGCCAAAATGTGTGGCCTTTCGTGTCAGAAAACAAAAAACAAGAAAAAAAAAAGCATCGCACTTTGGACCCCTTGGACAGTTTGACAGCCATTGATGTATTGTCAGCTGGGACAGGCTTTAGACCCAGTTATGATGGGTGTGCTATGTGTGTGTGTCGCTGGGTGTGCCCCGCAGCTTACGCTAATGCAGTTCAAGTGTTGGAATCATAGAAGAAATAACTCTTCTGTTTTGCTGCCGAGCAAAATGTGCAGCAATGCGAGTCGCAGTAACAGTCGCAGTCGCTGTTGCAGCCGCAGTCGCAGTAGCTATCACCCCCTCCTTGAACCCTTCTTGAATTCCCTCCGGAGAAGAGAAGAAATCAACAAGCCGCAGTCAAGAGGTTGTCCGTCCCCCCTGAAAGTCCCCCCTGAGATATATTCTTGTGTGTGACAATGAGAAGGAGGCCTACAGCCACAACAACAGCACTGGAAAAAATTGTTGATAATATATAATAGATAAAATATGGGAAATAATTGTAATCAGGAATTAAGCAAGAAAAGTCGATGAAATAAGGGCTTAAATGGGACAGGTATAACTAGATTTATGCCAAAGAAGTAAAAACAGGTCGTAACAGGGAAATTTATAAGCACACCAACTTCTGTTAGGTTACGTTTTCCTCTCTTTTTGAAGGTAATCACACAATTTTTAAAAATTTAAAACTTCTTATTTGTAGCTTAAAATGCCAAACAAAACATGTGAGAATTTTAAGGCAAGACCTAAAGAAAATACAACTTTTCATTGGCCAACAAACAAGTTGGGAATTATAAGAAGAATAATTAAATAAGAGATTTGAGAATTTTAAGGAAAGCCTTAAAACAAATAAGACCTTTCAGTGGCCAACAAACTAGTTGGGAATTATAAGAGCCACGTTTATTTCTTTCTTTCTATTTTTAAAGACTTAAATATTTTTAAAAGCAATAATTAATAGATTTTCAATTAAAAACATTTCATTTTTTAGCCAAGTGAACAAATCTTAACAGATTTCGAGACAGCAAAAGTAACAGCGACAGCGAGTCGGCGACTCTGAGACTCGGCGACTGCGGCTGTAATTACGTTTACTTGTTGTCTACTGTTGCACTCTGTAGTTGTATTTTTACTTTTATTTCCTACTTCTTCTTCTTATTTTATTTTTCCCTTTCGCATTGTCTCGCCGGTGTGTGTTGGTGTAATACCTTTAATAAGCAGGATGACGTTGCACTTGACGACAACTGCAGCAAAGAGGCAGCAAGGCAGCGAGATACATAGATACATAGATACAGATGCCAAAGGAGCGAGTGCAGGAGGTTACCTTTTATCCCAAACTCTGCCTTTGTTGTTCGTGTGCGGCACTTGAGGTCAACCCGCCAGCCACATAATGCAGCCCATTCACATTCCATCGCCCCGATATATACTCTATGCTCTATTCTCCATATTCTGGCGACTATTGGGCTTAGTTTTGGCTAAAACTGTCGAACAAAATCTAACTTATAATTACCTACGGTAGGAATGGACTTAAAAATAATTGAGATAACTGAAAATCATAAGAAAACCAAGCTATAGTCCACCCATGACCCCAATTGATACAAAAGACTGAGAGTTATAGAGGGGGAAAAGCGAAGGAGCCGCTGAAAAAAAGAGTTTGGCACACGTCTGCGTTTTGTGTCTGCGATCCCGGCAATATCTATAAATTAAATACTGACGTAGCTGGCGGTTAAGTTATCGTGCCGGCAGACTTATCGTTACGATCCCCTCTCCACACTCGGCACCGGAGCGACCTCGGATCGGAGGGGGGCTTATCGCCTTACCCAGATATTACCTCATCACCGCTAATCGCGCAGCGGTCGTAAAAGCGAGGCGAGGAATCAATCAAATGGCCCCAAAAACATTCGCGGCCTACCAATTTGGCAGTTCTCCTGCCTCTCTCTCCAGGCTCGGTTTCAGTTCTTTTATTTTTATATATTTTTTTTTCCCTGTATTTTTTACTCTTTGAAAACCTACAGGCGTCGCGGAATCAGCAGAGGAACTGTCTTGGAAGCGGCATAAATTATTCGGGCTTAGGCCAAGACTCTGTCTGCGTTGTTCCTTTTTTTTTCGTATTTATTTTTTATATAGATTTTTTGTCTGGGCTCAGTGATTGCGACGTGTTTGGCGCACCAAGTGGGCGCGGCCAATATGCAAAGCACGTCTCCCGATCCACACTCCACTCCACGAAAGCGAACCAATCCGATCCCCAGCCGATAGTCCGATATGCTCCCGATGCCCAAAAAGAGGCACTGTGATCGAACCGCATTCGGGGGATCATAATGACACTAATATGGATCAGATAAGAGACCCCATATTATGCATTATATATGCCAACAAAGGGTAGAGAGCTAATAGGAGTTTACTATTATTTTTGAAATTAAATAGAGGCAACTTTCATTTTTTCTTAAATTTTCATTGGTATTTAGCATTAATTATTATTATTATGAGCTTACAAATAATCATCTTCTGGTAATTATTCTCCAAAACAAGGCAGCTATAAAATAACATATTTTAGCGAGCTTATTTCCAAGGTCTGCTAGCTAAAATATGAAACAATAATCATAAATACATGTTAACAAGTCAGTTTACAACCACAATTTATGAGCTTGCAAATAGTTTATGTTTTTTAACGGTCAAGAGTTATCTAAACATGTTTATTATAATGAATGAAACTAATCTATAAAAATCGAATGATTATTTCATATTTTTCTAAGCATATTCTTAAAAGTTTTTAATCTCCGTTAACCCTATAAAAATGCCTCATAACTTGACATTTTCTTGGCCTATATTTATTTCGTTAAATATTATTTGTGATGAGCAGTAGTCCCTGGTCATAAGGAAGCAGCTCACGCGGAATTGAAATGTGGCTTTTAAACTATCTGAGGAGTGTGCGTAGTGACGAGTGCCTAGTGCCGACTGGCTCCATATTTGTAGACACACTCACTCAGGTAATTAAGTTTAAAGTTGAGAATGCAAACTCAGACCCAAACAAAATATGGTCAAAACATAAAAAAAAAAAAAAAAACAGAAACAGGAAAACCGGCAAGAAGCGACTGAACTGTGAAGCACGAAGCTGGCGTCGCAGTCGCAGTCTCCGTCGCCGTTTTGCTGACCTACAACGATGCCTTCGTCACCATCGTCGCCGGCACTCGTCCCTCGTCCCTCGTTCCTCATCCGACGTCTGTGCGTGCCTAATGAGTTGCTGTAACGCAAAACCGAAAATTGTAATACCGAGCGGCGTCGTCGTCGTCGTCGTCTGCCCATTGTGAGTGGCTGTAACATATAGCCTGGCCCACATAGACACACAGATCTCGCCGGCTACAGTGGGTTATCACCGTTATCAGTCGAACTTTACAAGAATTAATTGATTATTATGGGATTAAAATATATTTATTTGAATGTGTCAGCACTTCTACTGAAATTCCCTTGAAATAATTAATTATTCTTATTTAAAAAGAGAGTAAAGCTCCACTGTACTTAGGCACTGCGCTTAGGTAGCCGCGGAGTGTCTAAAACAATTTGCATGCAATTAAACACGCTCCATGCCGACTGCCCCTCGACTCCGACTCCGAACCAGTGACGTACTGCATCCAGTCCGGCGTCACCCGCCGGCGGCTCTGCCATTTGCGATTTGCATCGCCCACCCCGAGTGGATTCAGGCGGATTTGAGAGTAGAAGATGCAGAGAGAATATTATCATTTAAAAATATGCAAATTGATTTTGATTCTTTTAATATTTAAAAAAATGGTATATTAGTAAAGTTTTCTGATAGGGAAAGTTCCTATTTAAATTGTTATAGATAGAGAACTTTTTCAGTACCTGAAATATTATCTAGATTTTATACTTAATTAAGAAGTAGTATTTCCTTTGTTCACAAACTCCTTTTCATATATTTTGCTATAAAAACGAGAGGTTACAAATGTACTATGATTACAAAAAAAGTCTTTATTTTCAATTTAATCATTGTTTCATAATTACTTTTTTTGATTTAAGTTTTTAAAATACTTTAAGATTCCTTTTTTATCCCTTTGATCATGGCTTAAGATCCCCCTTTCTTGCTGTGTGTTTGGATGGATTTGGTGGCTCTTTTACAGAGTCGATTCACTGGTTTTGCTGCAGCTTAACAGCAGTGCCGTTTCTTCGGCTCTGCGGCTCTTCGATTCTTGGGTTTCTCGTCTCAAATTCGGCTTTATGACTGTGTAATTTCGATGCTAACATCTTGATGGCCGAACTTTGATTAATGGCCCCCGGGATTTGTGGGCCCGTTGATGATAATGATTGCGTTGCTGCACTCAGCGCAGCGCCACTGGCAATCTGATTTATGTGCAACATCGCCCAGTGGCACCAGCAGTGGAAAATAGTTTTATTTTTTCTCAGTTTTTCTTGAGTTTTTTGCTTATTTCGGTTAGTGATATCACTTTGGCTCCCTGCGCCTATGACATCATCCGATTGTGACTCCAACTCGGCGGCGGCTTGCTTGTTCTCAATGTTTGCCATTTCGAACGGAGACCTGCTCCACGGGTTACTATTTCTTTTTCTTTTTTCTCAGTTTGCATATGAGTTGTATGCACTTCTGGGAATATTTGGTTTATATTAGTTGTTATTTGAGAGAAAATGGAAGACTGAAATAATATATTTAAGTTAAAGAAGAAGTTTGTTCTTAACTTAAAATTGATTACTATTTGTTCCTCTATTAAAAAAATAATGTGAAAACCACAAACTGAATATCTAATTAATTTTAACGATTTTTTGATATTTATCTTTTGGATTTATTGTTCAAAAATTAAGTGTAAGTGATAATTATATGAATCTGAGTTTAAAAAAAGAAAAGAAAAGGCTTGCAGACCCAAAAAATAAATTATGAAAAAATAATAACATAAATAATTTAATCAAGAAGAGAATAATAAACTAAATAAATTCTTTAGGGTATTCATAAACGGTATTTTCTATAGGGAATTACACAGCTTGTAAACCGATTGCATCCACAGCATCCACAGCATGGCTGATGGGTCAGTCAGTCAGTCTGTTTGGTAATAGAGGCCAAGCAAAGGGTGACTCACGTCCCGTCGTGCTGTCAGTCACCTTTTGGACAGAAGACCGAAGACCGATAAGCCACCGCAAATAATTGTCACCTCCTTGAGCTGCCTCCGTTTCATTTCGTGATGAATAATGAATATTAGTTGGACCCGCTGGCAGTTATCTATCCAAACTTATCGCCGCTTACCGCCGATGGCATGTATGCAAATCACGAGAGATACCAGGAGAGGTAACCCCACTTCTTGCAAATATTTACCCAATGCCAGCAAAAGAAAAATCTAAGAAAAACATACAATAAAGAGCTAGTTTATTGGCCATAATGAAGTCATTTTCTGAAATGTTGTAAATATTGTTCTTTAGGAAATAATTTCTGTAATGGATTTAGCACAAGGGTATCATAATCTATGAGGAATGCAAGGCTAACTTTTTGGTTTTAAAATTGAATTACAGTTGTATTTTCTTGACTCATTTTTTAAGTGAACTTTATCCGTAAACTCTAAACTTGATGCATATATAGGAATTCCCTTAAAAATCTCATCTTGTGGCCACTGTAAATGATTAAAATCGAACACCTGTTGCATTCCTCTTTCAAGTCCCCAAAAATGTTGGTAATAAATCTTTACTATGCCGGGAATAATAATTATAGTTATCGGCTCTGATAGTGACATTTAAATGCCAGACAATGATGATGGATGCTTGCGAGCTGCTGCAGTCTTCATTCTTTCTCTTCCTGGGAAACTGGGAAATTGTAGAGTGGGGGGGATTCCCCCGTTTCTGGGAGTGCTCCGTGCTGTTGCTGTGGTTACAAGGTCGCATCGTCGTCTGCCTTTTTCGGAGGGCGGGGCGGGGCGGAGTCCGTGTGCAAAGGGGTTAAAAGGTCAGATTGCAAATTGCGGCCAGGAGAAGGGAGTGAGGGGAGACTGGCTGCTCGCAGTCAGTCAAAACTTGCAAAAGTTTAGATAAATTAAAACTGAAAACACACGTGGCCACAGGCTGAGAGAGAGGAGAGCAAAAACTTTAACTGATACCGTCGTCGTCTGCGGATGGATGTTGTCGGTCAAATGAAATTGTTGCAGAAGCACTCTAGCAGCAGCAGAAGCAGAAGCACTCCTTCCTGGCAACAGGAAGCCCAAAATGTTCATTCCCCCGGCCAAATTCCAGGGGCCATAGCCCCGTGGAGGTGGCGGTCTGAACTTGCTTTTGTCTAATTGAGCTCGGGTTTCAGGCGGCTAAAAAAATAATATAAACAAAACAACAGAGAAATAAGCAACGGAATGAACCGAAGCTCGGACTTTTGGCAACAAGGGTTAAGCAGGGCAGCACTTCTTGGCATAGGCCTCATTAACCTGCTAAGGATCTCACAGGCACAGGGAGAAAATGTTATGGGAGAAGCTGAGCTGTATATTTATGTGCTGAAATAAAGTCTAATTATGTTAAAATACAAAATTAAGTGCCAAGCAATTTTTTTAATATTTATTTATTTAGTTTTAAATGAACATTTTGCTTATACATTTTAAATATATTTTTGTCTAATATAAGGATTGGTATTTCCTAGATTTTCCCAAGCTACGCTCAATGTTTTAGGAAAAGATTGAATTTAAATATTTATTTATATTTATATATTTATTTAAATATTTATTATATTTATTTCTGACTTGGACTAAAACTTTAACCAAATTTGTATGCATTTCTTATATACATACATAAATTTTAGATTTAATTTACAATTTACAACAAAACATTTCCAATTGTAAGATTTGTAAGAATAAGATTATAAGAATAATTTAATAAAGAATAAAATAGGCTCTCAAAATTTCCAACTACTTCTTTTACCTTCCTTAACTTAATTTTGTTTAATTTCTTACATTTTTAATAATAAAACCAAAAATCCAGCTAATTTCCCGCCGTGCTGAGCTCTTTCACCACTTAAGGCCATTATTTAATATTCATTCAATAAACCTTAATCAATAATCAGAGTTAGAACATAAGCAGAGCCAAGGGAGACGGGCAGGAAGGTGAGTTTAGTACTCACCTACCGGCAGAACTATCGCTCGAACGACTCTTATCAGCTATAAACCGCCATATATAGTATATATAGAGCCAACTACAAACGCGTGTCATAAAACGCACTGCGGAGAGCAACAACAGCTGAAGAACAAATTGCGTAAATGCTTTTTATAGAAGTTCAAGTCATTGAAATTCGAATTCACTTCCTCAAACCCAACGAACACACACGTATTTTTACAAAATTTATATATATATTCGCCCTGTTCTTTCATAATCAGCTACACACAGCGGCCACAAGAGGAAAATATGTACAAAAATACAAAAAACAAGAAGAAAATGAAACAAATTGAGGCCATTGGGACTCTAAACTAAACGACAGAGCGGGATGGAATGAAGGCCATTTAATATGGGAAGTTCTCAGAGGCTCCAATAAAGCAATTCATTTTCATTAAAACAAATAACTGGCAATCAAAAGGCGACAGAGAAATTATCCAAAGAACAACGAAAAAGCCAGATATTTAATTGCCACGAAAAATAAATTTAAAAGAAATGTAAACAAATTGAAAACACAAGATGTTGCCCTTTATTAAATGGGGGATTGATGCTTTTATGTTAATTTCTAGACTGAAATTTATTAGCTGTTGCCCCTTTGAAAATACAGAACTAATAGAGCTGTCAAAATAAAATCAAACCAAACCGATCATGGCCCTGGGAAGTGTGATATGGAAAATAAGAAGCCACGTACTCCACCTCCCCTGGGCAGTATCTGCACTTGAAATCATCACTATAAATACCCCAAGGGGTTAAGAGAACCCCAGCCCGCACACATGGGGTCATAAAATCTGATACCGAGCCGCAGATTATTACAAAATGTGTGTGCGCGAGAGAACGATAAAAACTTGGAAATAAAAATAATGGAAGGAGTAGAAAACACCAAAAAGAACATGGCCCATAAAAGTTAGCAACAATCGTAATACCCGCCATAATAATGTGCGCCAAATACCGCGAAGCGAAGTGAGAAATCTTCAAATCCCAGAGAGAGAGACCTAAAAATAAAGTCAAGGAAAACCAAAAACCATAATTTAGTAAACTTACAAAGCATTCTTCAAAAAGAAATTAAAGAACATCTAAAAGTTTCTGTTAATTTCCCGAAATAATTGCATAGTTTTATGCGCTGAATTTTAATTTAAAGCAGTCTGTATTTTATAAACAACTTTTAATGATTGGATGCTCACTTCTTTATTTGATTCTTTTCTTTTTAATTTTTCTACGCCCATTTCTGGGTAAATTTGTAAGTTAATTAGACTCATTAATTAGGCGCAATTGTTGAGGGCAGAGGAGGAGAGGGCACAGTTCAGGTGGTAATGCAAATTGATGGACTGCGGAGACTTTCTCCTTCTTCTCTCTCTCTATATATATAGAAAAATATTTTTTTTTTGGCTGGACCCACTAATGCAGACAAATGACAACCGGAGAGGCACCTGAACAAGACCCAAGGAAGCAGGAGGAGCGCGTCCTCATCATTGTCACGTAGCTTCTAAGTGCCACAAATTACGCACGCAAATTGGCTTTGTTGTGTCAGCGGCGGAGGTTGAAGGTTGGAGTTTAGAGGCTGACGGAGCAGCCTCCTCCACCTTGTCCCGAAAGGGCATGCAGCATCGATAGTTTCCCTGCAATCGCTGCCTGCCATTCCTGGCACTCGTCACTCTTTGTAAGGCACTGTAAAAAAATTGGGAGCTATAAAAGTGGCGAGAAATGATTTATTTTTGCTCCTTGAAATAAAATATATGAATAAAATAATAAAAATAAAATGAAGTGCAATAGAAATACAATTTTTTTTAAGTTTCCTCGCTTTTATATGTAAACCCTTGGCTTATAATTCCCAAGTAAACAGTCTGAACCATTTCGACTTCTCAAGAATTTTTGTGTGTTTTAAGAATGATAAGTATATTGACTTTTTAAATCATACTTCTCTAATTTAAGCCTTAAAAAACCTAATTCTTTTTTTTATTTATTCAAATTGTATATTTAGTACTTTAAATTTATTTTTTAAAGTTTCATTTCATATTATTTAATTATTTTAATAGCCTAACTGACACATTTTTTCTTAGATTTTCGAGAAAAACCACAAAATTTTGCCCATTAAATGGGGCTTAGGCCAAGCAACAAAGTAACTGCACTTCCTGCCAGATATATCTATATATATACATATATATACTTACACATATATATATTTTTAGGGGGCGGCAAGGGGGGAGTGGCTCAAGCCGGCTGACAACTTAATATGAGGCACGAACCAAGTCAACCAAGCCGGGGAAACGGCGAAGAAAGCCTCAAAGTCTCAAGTCTCCTGTCAGAGAATCTCACAGAGAACCAGAGCGAGCGAGACAAAGAGGGGGAGATAGTGAGAGAGACGGAGAAGGGGGCGAGCCGGGGAGGCGGACGAAATGCTGCCGACAACTTAAAGGCGTTAATGGTCGTTTGTTTTATGAGAAATTGCCAAAACGTGAGCGGCATCCGCAAGTTGGCGGTATGGAAAGCCAGAAAAAAAAATTATATATAAAATGGGCAAGGGATGCGAGGGGTTGGACACTGGGACAGGGACATCAAAGCGCCCAGGATCAACAGTCGCCAGGCGTGCCCTCTCTCCTCTGTATATTTTCCTCTGTATATATTTCTCTGTATTTTTCTGAGGGCTCTCCTCGTCGGACGTGCCAACCTTGGAGTGGCTTCAACATTTAAATGAGTTTGTGCACTACACACGCCCAAATAAAAAACAAAATATAAAGGAAAATGGCGAAAAAAAGCGCAGAAACAAAACATAAATATTAGCGTCAACAACATTGTCAAGCAAAAAGCTGAACTTTGACTTGCTTTACAACCTCGCCTCCCACAAATCAAAGCTCAAGCAGGTGTCACTTTGCCACTTTGTTGACTGCTGTTTTCCATACCCTGTAATAGTCAGTAGCTTGTTGGGTATTATATTTTTGAAAATAGGATAAAATAAAGCTGTAGTTATCTTATAAATTTAAGGGTAAATATAGATGTTATGTGGAATTTATCAGAACAGTTTCAACTATTGAAAAGTTCTTTACTTTTATTATAAATAAATTGCAGAACACAGTTTTATTTGTTAAAGACATTGTTTAAAACATTATTTCTCTTTCATGAAATGTGTATTCTTTAACCCTAAACATTTGTTGACAAAAATTTAGGTATTTGATGCTTCGATTCTTGGGAACCACTCTAGTTGTTCCTTTTGTTTTTTGTTTTTCTATTTTGTTCATATGTATAATCTTTGTTCATAGCTTATTGTTGTGTGGAATTTAATTTCCTCAACCATTGTGAGAATGCATCCCATCCCACATGGGTTTCTGGCTGTGCAGGTGCCAGGGTTCAGCCCAGAGATCGTAATCGCTGTTGTCTGTGGAAAGAAGACAACAGGTCAGTTCCCAGTGCTAATCAACGCGGCAACTGAATTGAATTATTTGTTTATGTTTGCATAAGTTAAAGGGTTTCTAGGGATGGGGAGCAAGTAAATATTCTGGATTTTACTCTATAATTTATTTTACTGAAAGAATTTTGTGGATAAACTTATTTAAAATAATTTAACTCTCTTTTTTGAAGAATTTATTATCAAAAACTAATTTTTATAAGTAAAGAAGGAAGTTTTCTAATAGAAAAAAAATGTTTAGAGAGCTAAAAGTATTATTTTTTTAGGCAGGAATATATATTTCTTAATATATTATAAAATGCTTACACCTTTTTCTTTGGGTCAACAAGAAAATGCCATCTTTTCTCGCCACTGACAGCTGACGTTGATGTGGAAATGGAAATGGAGCTCCTCCATTGACGCCCACAGTGAAAAGATATGGGAAAAACTAATTAAATCAAAGCAATTGCTAAAACGTACAGTTTAATTAAGCCAAGCAAATTGTGGCACACACACTGGACACACACTAGACACACACTGGAGACACACACCAGAGCAAAACGCTAAATATTTCCTGCTGAGCGGACGCTGGGCTGCAGCTGGAACGGACCCAGTGCCAGCAGCAGTCCCCCATATGTGCCAGATCGAGCCTCCGTGTAGATCTCCGGATCTGTGGAATCTCCAAGGCATTCTCCATGCGATTCTCCATGGCATTCTCCATGTGGCATCTCTTCATGGCAATGATGATTGACGGCGGCAATCTTGCCCGGCGGAGGAGGATTACGGATTTACGGCGTCAATTGCTTTGCACTTGCTCCACAGACCCAGATCCCAAGACCCCCGGCTTGATGTCACTAAGCTGCGCTGCAACGCTGTCATACGCGGCGTATGCGCAATTTTCGGAACTGCAGCAGGAGGAGGCGGAATAGTCTGGCGATATTTGCCAGGCAATTACCTTGAAGCTAGTTTTTAATCAAATTTTCACAGGTCTCTACCCTCAATTTCCTTTTGCGTCGGAAAAAGCATTTCCCTTTTTCCATTTTTACTTGCCCCTTACCCCGTTCCACTTACTGTCTCTCTCTCTCTGCTCGGTGATAATTGTGGCCAACACAAAAGTTGGCTCCTGTCTGCAGGTCCACACACATGTGTGTTTCAGAATGTCTGTCTAATTCTTTATACTCTTTTTTAATGAGTTATATCACTATAAAAGGATTTGGGCTTTTATTTTGTATTTTTGAAGGATTTTTACGTGGAATTATGCGATTTTTACATGAAATTAAATGAATATGAAGCTTTGGAATTCCAGAATTATCTTGGGAATTATTGATCTAATAGAAACTAAAATTAAATACCTTTTGTACCTGTAATTTTACTTTAAAAATGTGTGAAGGTAAGGGGCATTCTATTTAATCCTTATAAATATATTTAATACTTATATTTCCTGTTAATTTTATTAGTTAAGCTTTGGGCTTAATACTAGTTTAATTATTGTAGATATACATGTATAATAAAATGTTTTAAAATTGTGTAGAGGTTATTAGTTAAAGGAAGCCAGGATTTGTAATTGTTTGATGTAAGATCTTTGTAATATTAAAGGATCTTCTTAAATCATTAATATTTATACTATTTTTTCTTTTTCCTTAATTTATAATATATTCAAAAGCCATAATTACCAGCCAAAACGCTTTTAGCTAAAGATCACAAGGTCCATCTTTTGTTATTTCTCTCCTTTTGTTTTATGCTTTAATTTTTAGTGTGTGTGTTTTTTAGTTTTCTGTGTTTTTTTTTGCGGTTGCAAGCTGTGAGTTTCTGGCCTGCCGTGCCTGGTGGCCACAAATTGTGCGCAGTCAGTCAGTCAGTCAGTTAGTCAATAACTTTTTCTTTCGGTTTGTCAGCCAGCCAGCCGCCCTTCCTGGTCTCGCTTTGATTTTTCGGGATCGATTTAACGAGAATTGGCTGGCTGTCTGCGATTTTTGAACATACACAGTCGGCGGCGGGTGGCGAGTAGATGAAAATAAATTGCCAGCAAACTGCCACATATGTGCGCCAAATTTATGACTGGCCGCAAGGAGGGGAGTGGCACGGTCCGTCTCTCAAATGTGTAATTTGTCTTGCAGGAAATGAGTCTCTGAAAAAAGTAGAGAAAAAACTGGAGTTGGGGAAAAAAGGAGTCCGTGTCCATTTAAGGGTTCAATGCACGCACGTGGGGATTTTTTGTGGATATTTTGTTATGGGGTGTGTGGAAGCCGCGACCTTCCGCCTCCAGTGACCCAGTTTAAGCAACAAGTTGAGACAATTGACAGCACACAGCAGACTCGGTAAATGCTTGTTTACCCCTGCCCGGGATTTACGCTTAAATCTGGCAGATGCAGATGCAGATGCAGATGCATAGATACATCTACAAATGGGTTCAAGGACAACGCATTGCGTTGTCATCTAATTGGTCGCTGCACATAAATAACATTCTATTTATTTTCGCTGTTGCCACGTTGCGTATGCGTAATAATTCATCGCCATTTGCATTTTGTTGCATTTTTTGCAATTTTCTCTGTGGGCGGCGGTACAGTTTGGCAGGAACTGCCCAGTGGCCATGCTGTTCGCGTGCATTAGCGGCACGGCACAGCCTCGCGTGTAATCACAATAAACGCCACGAATTGTGGCATCTTCAGGGGAATTGCTTGCGAAATCGGCAGCGGCATCGGAATCTGTGTCAAGCATGTCCGCCGGACAGCTGGACTCCGGCGGGACTCGGGCGAAACTCGAGGCGGAAAATACAGATGGCAGATGGCATATTTTCCAACTCAAAAACAATACAGTTTTCGTTTGAAAATATTGTTCATAAATATTAGTCATGAGTTTGATTTGTTTTTAATTTGTGCAATTCAAAGTTATTTTAAATATTAATGAGGAGAAAAGGTTTTAATTAATTGTATATTAATAAATTATTTATAACCTTCCTTTATAAACTCAGGAATTAATCAAAAGATTAAGCCATTTGTTTGGGAAACATAATGTTGAAAGTGAGTTATTGTTTTTCGGAAAAAAAACATGGTTAAGCATTTAATATTTTCTCTAGGTTAACTTTAAGTATATATTCTCATATTTTCTCTAAATTATTTTAGTTCTACCCTCTAAATAAATTATTTGTAATCATAGTCTTTGTAAAATCACTTCTATAACTTAAATAACAGCTTGGCTTGGCCATAGATATTATTTTGTTTATTTCCCACTCATTACAACAATTAAAGTTAACCAGAAACAAAAGCAAACTTGAACCTGAAGCTAATTTGTGGACTCACAACTCAAGCCAAAGCACTCTTTAAGCGCCGATATCGATAGCTTAGGCCTGGCATTTATTATGTGTAACACACACACACAACACACCGCAAACTTGCCGGAAAACATCGGGGAAAACTTCAAAGTCGTGGCACGTGACTATGCAGCTTCATAAGCCAGCCCGTACCACCACACACCACCCTTCGCGTTCTCTACAAAAAAAAAAACGGCGGAGAAGATACAAAAAATCAGACACGGCGCAGACAACACGCAGACAGACGCTCAAAAACTGAAAACTCAAACAAAAAACAATGAAAACAATCCGAGGAAATTCGTCACCAAAGTTTGTTCAACTTTTGATTCTTTTGATTCACAAAAAAAAAATGCCGACATGTAAATTTATGAATGGAAAAATTTAGAACATTTGAGGGAAAATAAAAGCTATGATTATGGGAAAGAATATGTGTTAGAAAAGGGTTTCCAGAGGTACCTTAAGGCCTCTTAACTCTAGATTGGAGCTACTATTAACTCCTTAAATGATAATTTATGAATGAGTTTTAATTCAGAGGAAGATCTGAGTTTTTTAGAGGCATAACTGGTGCTCCCTCCCCTTTTTTTCTAGCGCTTTCCCACCTCTCTCTCACTCCATCTGCCATTCATTCCTGTGTCTGTCCATTATCTTTTTAGTTTATCGAAGTTTTTCGATAAGAGAATAGGAGTTGCTTGCTCGGGCCATGCACATTTGGCCCACATTCCATTTATTCCCACACAAGCACACTCTCTTTTTATTCTAACAGAGTACACTGTGATAAAATTTTGGAATTTCATTTGAAACATTTTTAAATTTTTCCTGAAAAATTTTTTAAAAGAGTTGTTAAATAATTTATTTTTATATTTCTAAAAGTAAAACCCACATTTAAATATATATTTCCATATTTTCAATTTTATAATTTGTTTAAAATATTTTTCCAAAGCTCCAAATATAGTTCTCTGTGCGTGGAAAAGTGGAAAAAGTGGGAAGGAGCTATGACAAAAGACTTCCCGAGGGCAAAGAGAGCATCGAACATCAATTTTGTGGCTCGATATGATCGTTTTTCTTGAAGGGGAGAAAGGGGATAAACAGGGGAAAGGTGCAGCGTGTGTGCGCTTGTGTGTGGCACATGTTGAACATGCGGGGCAAGTGCTTTTTATCAGCCGAAAGGCAACAAGAAATATGACGTAGCACACGCGTCGATCCCATGGGTTAACCGAAAATAACGCTGAAACGATGAAAGCGAGAGAGAAATGTAACAAAATTGACACTTGAAATCAATGCTCAATTAAAAGGCGGCCCAAAAATAGATCGGAAGTGGCTACAATCGGGGTTGGGGGCTTACACAAAAAGGAAGAAGGGGGAAAAGTTCAAAGTCTGAAATTCTTGGGGCTTTACTGATATGTTTAATTTTTTTCGTATCCCAAACAATCCCCCAAAATACCCCCAACTTAGATAACACAACTCCAAATGATAAAAAACGATATTTTATATTATTTTTCGAATCAACGGCCGTGGTGAAAATCTAGCCAAGACACAGTGCGCACCAAACTGTGGCAGTGGTTGACTTGGCTTAGCGAAGACCACAACCCAGGGAAAGCTTATTCGGGCGAGAAAAACGTTGGGGAAAGCGAAGTTTAATTGCTGGTTCTCCGATTTTAATGGTTAATTAATGGCCCGGCAGGTGTCCATCAAAGGTGTTAAGAGCTGTCACTCAAATGTCTCAAGTAATTGGAACTGAATTGCGAGGGTGTTTACGCGTTTAGTTCATAATTTTTGAGATAGTTCTTAGTAAAGTGCTGGGATCAAGGCAAGCCAGTTAATAAATCTCACTCTAAATCGTTTATTTGTTGATTAAATTAATTATATAATATAATTATTTTAGTTTGTTTAATTTGTTTAATCATTTTTGAATACTCTCAACTAATTAACCTTTTCTTGAATTCCCCCAGCAAATCACAAACTTCAACGATGACCTGGACTTTATCCCAGCGGACGACCTCTTCCTGCAGGGCAACAATGAGCCCGAGCTGCTGGCCAATGCCAATGACGACAACGATGTCGACTCCTTTTTGGATGATCTGCCCGAGGACGAGGACCTGCTGCCTTCCGCCGAGAAGGAGGAGGATCCCGCCGCCGCCGGCAATTGGTTCAGCAAGGGTGTCCATCGCGTTCGCCGCTCCCTGTCGCGTCTCTTTGGCGCTGGCGAGGAACAGGACCACCGCCGCACTCGTCGCGCCTCCGCCCTCGAACGTCAGAAGAAGCTGCGCCTGCTGGCCCGCGAGGCCAGGGAGCACAAGAAGGCCGAGCTCCGGCAGCTTCAGAAGCAGCGCCAGCTCCAGCAGCAGCAGGCCAAGCGGGCAGCCGGAACGGGAAGCGTGTTCAACCGCGCCACGGATCCCCGCAAGCGGGCGCCCGATAATTATGACGAGACCGAGGCATCCGGGTCGCCCGATGAGGAGGCAACGCAGTGTAAGTAATTATAATAATCGATTTGTTATTGAAACTATCGAAATTATCGATATTAATTGAGGTATATCGATACTTACTGCTGTTTTTTATCCTTGCATCCAATTTAATCTAGTATCTAAAGGTTTTTCCAAGCCCTGCTTATATTTATATTACTTTTGGGTTTATTTTTTAAATCTAAATGTAATTAATTTACGGATTTACACGATCTACAATTAATTAATTTAATTACTTTGTGCTCAACTAGATCGCACCTACTTTGCCGTCAATGAGCCCTACGACAATGAATTCACGGATCCGAGTAGCGTCGAGTTCCAGAACCTGCAGAAGAACCTGGACGACGCGCTGCGCACCTTCTTCGATCGCACCTACGCCGAATACGACGACGATCAGGATATCCACACCACCCTGCTGCGAGTGGAGTAAGTCCCAGGAATCTGTGATATGTTTTCCTTAATATATATATTAATGAATTTACCTTCCTCCTTTCCAGTCCCACCGACGACCGCTTCAAGGTGCATGTGCTGCTCAAGCTGCTGATCCCCAACCGAATCACCGACTTCCAGAACAAGCTGGAGACGCAGCTGAACGAATACAAGCGAATTGAGAATCTGGGAGCCTCCACCGATGGTGTCTTCTACTTCCAGGAATCGCAAGGTGAGTCCTTAGGCCGCTGCCTTCCTCCTGCCTCTTTTTCTCCCGCCTCTCTCTCTCGCTCTATTTGCGCTGCTTTGGTGTGAGATGCCATCCAGTCCCTTGACCCTATTTCCCTCCATTTCCCCATACGCAGGAATGCAAATCGAAAATATCTTTAATTAATTAAGTAATTTAACTCGGAAAAACAGGCCTTATATCGATTTGCTTTCCTGTTCAAGTCCAAATCACAATTTCCAAACTTTTTCTTCCACCCAAAAACCCTGAAATATCCTTAAATCCAGAGGAAGCAGCAGCTCCCCCGAATGAAGCAGCCGGTAGCCCAGTGGTGACCCCCAACTTGGGTGCCACTGGCTTGGTGAATACGCGAACGGACTTCAGCCTCGAGTCCCAGTCTCAACCGCGAGTCTCATTGGATGTGATCACCGACGTGGTTCCCTCCAACGAACGCAAAGGTTTGTCCATCGATTCAAGTGGAAGTCGCCAAGCTTATCCTCGGGAAGGACTAAGCCCCGGAAATACGCTAACATGATCTGTGGCTCTGCTCTGGTTTTTATTTTCTGTGAATATTCCTCTTTGAAATTTATTCTGTGAAAGTGAAAACCGGATGCGGACTTGTTAATGTGTGTGTGTGCCTAAGGAGTGACCAGTGTGTGTGTGTGTGTCCCGCCTCATCATCGAATCTCTGTACTCCACTCCACTTTCTGTCTCCATCTGCGTCCATGTGCTCGTCTCACTCTGCTGTCTATTCTCTGTTCCTCTCCACTGTCTATTTTCGTGGGGATCCCGATCGCTCTGTGTTAATCCGCTTTGTGACCGCACACAGATTTCGATGACGAGCCATCGGAGCCATCCCGGGACCCCAATCATGTCAATCTGGGTACCATCCGTGACGAGGTCGAGGGCTCTGGCAACGGCTACGAGCCCGAGTGTCGCGGCGACGCCACCTTCACCTGCAACGCCAGCGGCAGGCGCATCTGCGAGGAGATGCGTTGCGACGGTGTGTCCAACTGTCCCGACGGCGAGGACGAGGAGAACTGCTATGCTGAAACGACGGGTAATTGTTCCCGGATATTCCATAGATCATATCAAAGTGCCCGTAACTCTCATCTCATGATAGGATTAACTTGGGTGGGATTAGGCGAAGCAAGAAATCATTTGTTTTATCTAAATTCTAATCGAAATATATATTCTAAATTATTTTCTTAGGAAAGATTAATGTCACCGGAGAAGGAATATTTTTCAAGATTTAAATCGGTAAAAAAAGCTGCCTGAAAGTATGCTTTAATAAACTCTAGTAATAAATAAGGTTTATTATTTTTTAAAGCATACTTTTGGGCTTAATTTAGAATGAAAATCATTTCTGTGAGTAAGAAATTGAACTTAGGGCTGAGCATTGTGCGTATCCTGTCCGTGTGCCGGTAGAGGCTGAGCCGTGAACCCTGCTGGCCTAGAATGACAAGGGAAAGGTCTGTTGGACACGTTCTTAGGAATGCATTTACCAAAATTGGTTGAAATCAGTTGGAAAAACAAGGGATTTTTGTTTAAAATTATTAAATCAGAAAATACCTCACTATATGCTAGAAAAAAAGTTATTAAACGAAAGAAAAATCATGATTAGTTCGAGGAATCCAAAACTTAGCAATCACCACCTAAGAGCAGGCATTGCAGCAGTATCGATTCCCTCTCATTTCGTTCGTTCATTTCCATTTAATTTCGCTTGACTTTGTTTTGATTTACATTTTGGATTATTTTGTTTGTTTCTTTTCGTTTAATTTTCATTTTGGACGCCTCAGTTTGCACTGAAGATCAGTTCAAGTGCGACGATCAGTGCCTGCCGCTGCACAAGCGTTGCGACAATGTCATCGATTGCCAGGACCAGACGGACGAGGCCGGCTGTGAGCGGCCCACGGAACGAGAGGACTATCCTCCTTACACTCAACCACCGCCGCCAGCGAATTATCCAGAGGCTACGAACACATCGGAGTCCCATGGTGAGTTACCTTTTCTTTTTACCGATTTTATTTAGCTTGATTTGATTCGATTTTCTTGTTTCTATGCAATTTTATTTGTTGGCCGAGTGTCTCTCAGTTTCTTACTCTTTTTACCCTGTTGCCAGCAGCCATAGTTTTAGCAAGATATATAGAATATAGGCATGATCTCATGGCTGGAGACGTGCCCGATCCAGAGGCTATGTTACTGTAATGACCAAATAAATTCCGCATATTAATTGGCCCGATAAACGAATATTTCCCCTGAGTGCCATTATGTTCTTTTGTGTAATATTTTTTAGTTTTATTTTTTTTCGTATTTCTTGTGAGTGTGTGTTCGTTCAACTTGGGTAAAGCTTGCGCTCGGCGAGCATTTAATTGGGTTAAATATTTGATATTCTAATGGATTTCCAATGCATCGGAATGTACCATCAGGCAGCGCTTTCTTCCACATAATCGAATGCGTTCCATTCCATTTGAGTTTAAGGGGGCATTCCACAGCGGCCGTTTGGCGCTAATT
Organism: Drosophila lacteicornis; assembly: GCA_008044355.1. Classification (NCBI taxonomy): domain Eukaryota; kingdom Metazoa; phylum Arthropoda; class Insecta; order Diptera; family Drosophilidae; genus Drosophila; species Drosophila lacteicornis. The sequence goes on from VNKF01012812.1 coordinate 116,794, forward strand.
ATCCATATTTTAGTGGATTATTATTAAGTATTCCTGGAATAAGTGTGATATCCCGGAAATTGCTAATAAACTTGGTGCATTATTATTTATAGCAATGATTTTCTCAAACAGTCAGACTTATGCCATTCGTTGGATATTCAATAATATGAATGTTTAGTTAAGGTTTCTTTTTCAGGCACAAATGTGTTCCATTCCTCCGTTTCTTGGGTCTAGCATTGAAAATCTCATCGATTTGAGAGTGCTTTTAACATAAAACATCTTTAGCAAATTATGTTGAGGCTATTTTTCCGTTCCCTTTATTGTTCCTAAATATAACAATTAAAGAATGCTGCTCTTATCATGTTAGACTTCCTTGGTGATTTTCCTATTGATTTGCAGTGTTCCATTCCATTGTTCCAAAATAACAATATTAAAAAAATGAAAATTAAACTGTTTTTACAAATCAGGACACACTCCCTTATTTTCCTATCGATTTGGAGTGTTCCATTCCATTGTTCCAAAATAATAGCATTCAAAAAAATCACATTAAACTGCTCTTATCAATCAAGACATACTCCCTTAATTTCCCATCCATCTGGCGTGTTCCATTCTATTGTTCCAAAATAAAAAATTCAATTTAATTATGTTGATCTTATAAATTTTAATTTGCATCGATTTGGTATGCTAAATTCCATTGTTCCGAAAAAAGCATTAAAGCATTGCTCTTATCAATCAAAACATACTACTTTATTTTCCCATCGACATTTTGTGTTCCACACCTCCATTCCACTTTACTAAAATGATTCCCTGGCTGGCAGTGCATTTAAATCTCTGGATAGAACTCCAGGAGAGAACTCCTCCCACTGACCCTGAACACACTTCGGCCTCTCAGCTTAGCTCGAAAAACCCAATCCAATTTATGTGCGTATGCCACCAAACTCCCACTGTGCGAACTGCAACGAGAGACATACATAAATGTAAAAAAGCAGCGAAAACAAGCGTTCTACGCAAAAAGTGAAATTACAAACCAACTTCAGCCACCGCAATTCTCGCACCTCCCGCCCCAAGGCCCCCAAAAACCAAACCGAGAGACAAAAAACCAGATTACAATATCCATGAAATATGCCACAGAGAGAAGTACGGAACGCAACGAGATAAAAAATATGTTATATAGATGGTGATTTGGGGTCTGACAGCGGCGTGTGTGTCGACAGCTAACAGCAAAAACAATTTGCAACAGATTAAAATTACCCCTAAGCGTATTATAAACTTAAATAATCTGCTTGCAGCGGCGAGCAAGAACAACAGGAGCCACCCCCGTATACCGAGTCCTTGTAGCTTTCCGGCTTCAGAGCTCCCTTTTACTACTTGGGGGCGTGTTAAGTGCTGTCAACGAGATTAAATGCAATGTCAGAGGTCGCACCCTCCTCCACGCACTTACCAAAAAAAAAAAGAGGACTCCGCCCGCCACTGCCCAAAAGTTGTGTCCTTGGAAATTTAATGAATTTTCCACACTCTCGACTCTAGGACAAAGGGCAACCAAGAGGCAAATAGGGTGGCATAAAGTCCAGGGATATGGTTTACGCTGGTTTCAGTTGGGATAGTTCTTAGGGAGTCACCTTAAGACATGATTTTAAGAGATTTGCTGGGGGATTATATTATAGAAAATATTAGATTATATTATAGAAACTTTAGAGAAATTATAAAAACCAAGAAAAAGTATAAATTTTCATTGACTAAAACATAAAATAATATATTTGGTATGGTAATCTTTTGATATTACCTAAAATGTTCTTTAAAAATATTTATAAAGCTTATATTTCTTGGTAACTTTTGACAGATATCTATAATAACTTATAGAGATTATAAAGACCAATAATAGATATTTCCTTTCACTGATTAAATCCTAAATTAATCTAATTTTCTATTGACATTTATTTAAATTGATAGGAACTCTTTTATGATAATTATTAAAATTCTCTTTAAATAATATTTCGAATGGTTTTTATTTCTAATTAATGTTTGCTAGGCTCTCAGGAAGCTATTTGTGAATATAATATCTTATTTTAAATTGAGATTCGATGCTTAAAACGTTTCAGATGCCCGGCCATCGGTCCAGAGACCTTGAGTCGGATTCTTCTTAATTTCAGTTCGGTGCCATTTGGGTTAATGAAGGCAATTCGTGGCGATTCGCCGCCTCTTCCTGCACTCTCCGTGGCTTTTATGCTTTCATTCCAGGGCTGTGTTTTGTTATTTGCCATTATACATGGGTGTGTGTGGTGTTTATGGTGTGTGCTTGGTGTGTGCGCTTGTGGTGTGCATGTCTGTCGTTCTGAAATCCGAAACTTGGTTTCGAAAGTGCGTCAATGGAAGCTGTGCACAGCTTGCACTTGAAGCTCGAATTGTGTACAATTTCTGTTTTCTGGTTTTTTGTTTTTTTATTTTTTTATTTTTCAGTTTATTCTGCTTTTCTATTTTTCAGTTTTTTCAATTTTTCTGTTTTTATCATTATGCAAGCATAGAAACGAGTATAACATATGATGTGTGCGGCTGAGAGAGGTTGGGAAATGTAATTACTCGAGGCCCTTACTGCCCCTTATTTTGTAATTTGGTATTCAAAGTTGGATTTATGGATCGCTCCTGCTCCTGCTTTGCTATTTTTCTAGTTTAGATTGCGCTTTTGCGGTTGCATTCGGTGTTTCGTTGATTAAATTTTGGCAAAGACAACTTGCACTTTTTCCCCCCTGCTTCACCGCGACCGCGACTTTTGTGCGGGTCAATTAGCAGCTTCAGTTGCCTGAACTGTGTTAAATGGCTCGCTAGCTCAGCTTCAGCTTCAGCCACATGAATGTATAAACAAAAATAAATAAAAATGCTGGATAACTAAAAAATTACATAGACAAGGAAAGTGGGCAGCGTCCGCGAAAGGAGCAGCAGCAACAACAACTGGGTGGCCACATATGCAAATTGAATTTGCCATTTGCCAGGCAGCCAGCCAGCCAGCCAGCCAGCGCTTTTCTCTTCTCGCCAAGCGCCAAAAAGGGCGAAAATTAAGCCAAGAAAGACACACAAACAGCAACAAAAGCCAAAAACAAAAGAGTAGGAAGGCAAAATATAGAAGGGCAGCCAAGGAAAATGAGAAAGGAAGACCCCAAAGATACCCTTTTAAGAGGGGAGACTATTATTTATAATATTTAAATACACACTACACTATAATACAAACAATTAATAATTTTTTCAGAGTCTTTCAGTTTTATTTCGTACTTTTATGGAGTATTTTAGTTCCTGAAGAAAGAAAGAAATTTTAAACAATTTTTAAGGTAATTAAAATGGTTTAAAATGCGAGTTATTAGACTTAAAGTCTTCATTGTTTTAAAAACCATTCAAAGTCAAAAAATAAAAGGCAATTTAAAGGACAAAGGTCCTCAATTTTAAATACCAATTTAATCAGTAAAATAAAGCTTTTCCTTGTCCTATATTGATAACACTTAAACTACTCTTATTGATTAATTGATTTTAATTATTTTTAAGTCTAAAAGTAGTTTTATATTGGAAATCTTTCAATTTTTTGTTGCCGCCATATTTTCAAAGCCAGGCGCATGCATTTGGTTTATTATTAGCTACTGTAGACACACATGCCTTAAATCATATTCAATGAGCCATAAATTTTGACTTCAGAATAGAAAAATGCAATGACAAAAGAGCTATGTTTAAACTTTAAATTCAAGGCTAAGTAAACATGAGTTGGTGGCTATTTGTCACACAAATTAGTCATTGCCAAGGGATTGTTGAATTGCCTAAGGGAAGTTTACGTACGGAAATCGTTAAGTTTAGTTAAGGGTGAAGAATAAGGAACATAATAAATAAATAAAAAGAAAAACCAATAAGTAAATAAATAAATAAACAAATTAATAAATAGAGAAATAAATAAATAAATGAATACATAAATAGATAAGTAAATGAGTAATTAAACGAGTAAAAATAAAAATATAAAAAGAATAGTGAATAAATAGTAAAATTTAAAAATATATGGAGTATACTAAATATATTGTATGAAAAAATACATCATATATAAATATATTGAAAATATAATCCAATTAAAGCAAAAATAAATATAAAAACTATGTTTATTTAAGCCAAATTAAGTTAGGAATTTGAGAAGATTTTGTAATATAAAAAAATTCCTGAAAGCGCAGAATTTGGTGTCAAAATGTACAAAATGTTTTACATGTTTTTATGTGAAGAGCAAAACTTCGTAGCATACTGTTCGACGTCTTTTTTAATTGATTTTAAATCTGAATCCTTTCTTACATTCTATTTGGTAATTTAGTTAAGCTTAAATTCTCATTAATTCACTTATTTTTTAATTAAAAATTCTTTTTATACTTCTTATTTTTTTTTTACATATAAATAAATAAAAGCCACCCTTATCCCCATTCGTGCATACCCTGTCCCCCGGCAAGACAGGAAAAAAGCTGTTGAAATCATAAAAAATCATAACAGCAAACAATGGTGGCCCTCCCCATCCCCAACCCCATCCCCATCCCCGCACTCTCACCCTCCCCCGGGGGAGCTGTGCATGTCTGATGAGCTTTGTTTGTGTGTTGCAAGGGAAAAGTGAAAAGCCAGGCGCGCCATTTCCGCTGATGTTGTTTGCTGTTAGTTGTTTCCTTGATTCTTTATATTCAACTTTATTTTTTTTGCTTTATGAGATAAACTCCGCGGAATCTGAAACCTTGGCGCAGGCGCAAAAAAGGCGGTGAAAATCTTCGTGGCGCTGGCAACATGTTGCCGCAGCGGCCAGAACGATGACGAACCTTCGGCAACATGTTGCGCGGCCAAGGGCTCACCTGGTTGGCTGCCCGTGCAGCGGATGTGTCCCGTCATCGGCATTCGCCGAGCTTTGCGCGGCTTCGCTTGGCTTCGTGTGCCTGGCCTCAGGTTCGCGCGGCTTCGGCCGCCTTCGGTGGGCGCTCGGCTGGCGGCGTCGGCTTTTCCGCTACGCCTGCTCAACGTCAACGCGGCCAACGCCAACGCCGCCTCAGTCAGTTCAACGTGAAGCGTTTGCGTGTGCGTTACGTGTTAGCGCGAGTCCAACACTGCCTGGAAGCACAGACATCCTCCAGTTCTCAGCAAAAAAAAAAAAAAAAACCAAAAAGAAAAACCGAAAAACAGTTTTCCAAAACTCTTGCCGTTTTCCAGTGTAATTCCCACTTTTTTTTGTAATTTTTTTAACCGTGTATCAGCTTTTGGTGTGCGCAAATCAAATCATCGGCCTCTTCTGTTCTTTGTTCTGTGATCTCGACTCTGTGCCAAGTTATCTTTGTTTTTTTCTTATATTTTTTGGTATTTGCATTTCGGGCTCGTAAAATGCATTCATATCTCGCCAAAGTTGTGGGTTTTGGGCTTATGGGGATTTTGTAGAATCCAGAAGCTGGCTGGTTCTATTTCGTGGATTCCCAGTTTCTCATTTTTACTCGAAAAAACTTTGTGTGTGATTTTATAAAGAATGTAGTGAAGTAAATCCTACTTTGTAATCAAAATTGAGTTAAACTAGTGTATGTGAAGTTATTTCTTTAGTTAACTCTTTTTCTTATGAAAAATGGAAAGAAATTTTTAAATTCATATTTTGTCCCTAAGAAAATGGTTCAAGCTTTGAAAATTAAGAACTTATAGTTTTTCGAAGATGGAAATGCTTAAGTTTGGCTGTGGAAATGTATTTCTTTATATTTATTTATTTATATTTATAACTTATTAAAAATGGTAAAAGTTTAGCTCTTCGAAGTTTCTCAGTTATAATTGAATTTTTTAAACTTGAATTCTTTGCTTGGTGCATTTTTAAAAATTAATAGAAATTGTTTGCTAAAAAATGTAGATTTTCTACGTTTTAAAACATAGAACAAAACTTAAAATTTGGCTTCTTATTCTTTATTTTTTCCTAAATACATTAATTATATTTTTTGTTTTATTTAAGTTACCAGAAAAATGCAATCATAACTTTAAGTGACAAATTCAGAAGAAAACATTTAATTTCCCACCAATTAATGGCCAACTGTTTTTCATTTAAATTTACAAGTTCATAAGTTATAAATTTATAGCTTTCAAGTTCATAAAGTTATTAATTCATGTCATTTATTTGTTGAATCAATTAAGGAGCAGCAAAGAAATATTTCGTTTGCCTATAAATTTCCTGTATTTTTTTCTTAGGTTAAAAATATTTCAAAGTACATTACGATCACTTAAAGTTCCCATTAAAATCAATTTCTATTGCCAAGTGCTGACCGCCTTTAAATATACCTAAAATTGGATTTGTTTGATGATCACTGTCCCAAAATGAAGCATTTAATAAGCCAAATATTTTTCCACATTTTCCTTAGGCTCTCAGAAATTTATTTTCAATTATTTTCTTCCCATTTCCCCCATTTTAAGTTGCACTAAATTGTTTGAGCGATCTCTTGGCCAAAATCTTAATGAATAATTTGCGAAAACAATGTTTGTTTGCCCAGCTCAGTCTCCGAGTCATTTCGGGCCAAATATTTGTCATTGGTTATTAATTGTGGTTCTCGTTTCGTGTCATTGTTTGCTGCAGTTGCGGTTGCATTTGAGGTGGCTTGGCTGCCATTAATGCCATTAATGCTGTTCTGGTCTCAGTTCTGTTCTGTGATTGTGATTGCGATTGTCGCCTGTTGCCAGGTCGTAAATCTCAATCAGACAAGTTAGAGGAGCCGCAGAGAGATTGGGCAAATAAATCTCAGAGCTCCGCTCTTGGCCATTGAGGCAAAGCAAACACTGAGACACAGACACTCGCTCGGGGGAGGGAAAAATGTTAAATATTTCTGACACTGATTGCTCACTTGATCGCAGGCCCAAAAATAGCTGGATAATCTAGGAAAAATCTAAGGGAAATCAATGGGAAGCCCAAGGTGAGCGCTGACAAATTTCCCGACGGGGGCTGACAAAAATAACGAACCAAAGACTATTTTTGGCTCTCCTCCGCTTTGGATTTCGGAGTTTCGGGAGTTTCTGGAACTGTGGAATTCCACAGTTCTTCATTCTTAATTTCTTCAGCTGTCCGGCAGCAAATTTGCTTTGCTTGGCACAATAATGGCATAATGTCTGAATATTGTTATAATGTCAGGATCGTTGTGGATCGTTGGGGGATCGTCTTGCCTGTGGGAAAAGCCCAAGTGAGCCAAATAATTCTGCCAGGCCAGCACTTATTTTCTCTCTTATTTATTTTTTTTCTCTTAAATATTAGCCAGAATTTAAAGCCTTTCGAGTTGTGGAATTTTCAAAAGAACCAATTAGGAACTCAATTTTTTTGCAATGTTTTTGTCATTAAAGTAAAGAATAGATTATTTTGTTTAACTAACGCATTTCTCGGGTTAAAATTGCAACTGAAAGATGCTTCAAAGTTGCTTTATCTTATCTCTTTTTGTAGAAGGTCTTTCTTTATGACAAAGTTACACACAGGAAGAGATTTCTTGAAGTTTATTATCTCAACATGTGCAACGGAGGGCAAAATGTTTTAATAAATTTATTTATTTTCTTTTCATTCATTATTTTCAATGGTTCTTACTTTTATTTCATTTAATTTGTTTCTAAAAATCTCCTAACTTATTAATTAAATTTTTTAAATATTAAAATTCATGATAACATCTGCAAAAATTTTTAAATACAATTCTTTCTTATACTTTTATTCTTTCTTTAATTTTTTTGCCTCTAAATTGTTCTAAAAAATATCCGAATTATTTATTCAATAAGTGCATACTTAAAATGCATTTTTAAGTGTTAACCAAGATCCCTTAAATTCATTTTTAATTTATTTAGAAGAGCTTTCAAGCTTTTTTTTGCTGCATCTGAATGCATCCTTTTGTGCCTGGCAGTTTGGCAGCCACTGAGCAGCGCGCTTACTTTAGAATAAGCGACTGACTACGGCTGACTATAGACTCTATATATGCATCATTAATTTTAATGACTGTTAATATGGAGGCGTCTCGCGGTGGCATGGAGTTTGGCTAAAATAGCTTGGCCGCAATTTGAGTTTCTAATGACTCCGAAAACTCATCATTAACACAAGTCCTGCTCCTGACTCCTCACCGGCTTCTCTGAATAAATGCAGTTTAGGTTGAATAGCGAGAGATTCTGGCTGGCTCGCATCTCGTTAGCGGCTTCGCCTCTTTTTGTGTGTGAAAATTTCGTTCGTTTTTCGTGATAAAATTGTGGCAGCACCAGTAGCACCGCGGTGGCTGCAATTCGCCAATTATTATGCGTAACATGTTGGGTAACCCGAGTCCGAGCCTGAGCCCCCTCTGAACCTCTGAGTTTGAGAAAACGAAAAACTTGGCCGCGCTGCAGGCGACCACTTACCGTTCCGTTGGACAACTACAAACTACAAACTACTAAAAGCATTCCTTTAATGCCCGGTTAATTGAAACATACAACAAAATACTTAACTGGCCAGGGCGCACACAAAGGCAGCAGGCAGCTTTTTGCGATATAATAATTGAAAAATGCAGGCATCTTGCCAAAATAAAAACCGAACGAAGCATAAACAACAAAGCTTTTAGGCGCGTATCTCTTAGATACCGATACGCTATACGCTACTCCCTCGCCACGAAATAAAGACGGCAAACCACTCGACTTGCAGATGTCCAGCCCTCGCTTTTTACACTCTCTACTGTATATATCTACATATCCCCATATCCCCCGCTATATGCCACACATAAATATCTCAAGTTCAAGTTCATTAGGTCTCACGGCAGTCGGTCGCCGCCGCCGCCACCGAGTGTGTGGAATATATATAATAATAATAATAATAATAATCAAGAGAAATACAAACGAAAATTCCCGCAATTTGTTGTAATTTATGCGCGAAATTTTTGCTTTTTCTTTGCTTATTTTGCAAAAAAATTTGCACCATGGGAGGTGGCTCTCTTCATTCGAAATGGAAATCAAATGGGGATTAATTGGTCACGTTTTTGGCCCAGGCCAGGCACGACGATAGTGAGTCAGTTGCAGATCGTTCGGGTTAAGATCGCACCAAGATATGGCTTATGGCTTACGTAATCATAGGCCAAGGTCTTTAAGTTATTCTCACACTCCCAATCCTCATTCCCCTCGGAGGGAAAATGTGTAATTTTCATTTTTGACACCCCCAAACTGCCGATGAGGGCGTCCTTTTTTGTGTGAAAGTCTCACAATTGAATGCTGATGAAGGCTCTGCTCCTGGCAGGGGTGCTCGCCGCTCGTCCTTGCTGGTTGCGTTTATTTAAAATTAAGCAAACACTTAATGTGCAGAGTATCTCTGCCGTGGCCTTTTCACACAGAGAAAAGTGGGGGGAAAATAAGGGTTTTAACTTGGGAAAATTATTATAAATATTATTTTTTATATTTATCATAGTCAGAGGAGAAATAAATTCTCTAAGAATATAGAGACCCTTTTCTGAATGTAATAAAATATTATTAATATTATTTTTCTCAAAGTTCAAGGCGAAATTAATTCCTTGGAAATATAAAGAGACCCTGAGAACCCTTTTCCGAGTATAAAAAATTATTAATAATACAAGTTTAATAAAAAATAAATTCCCTTAAAATACAGAGAGTCCAAAAATCCGTCGAACTTGGAAAAATTATTATTAATATTACTTTGCATATTTATGTTCTTTAAAAATATAGAGACCCTTTTCCGAATGTTAAAATTTATTAACAATATTATTTTCCTCAAAGTTAAAGGCAAAATTAATTACCTTAAAATATAGAGAGTCCCAAAATCCTTTCCCAAGTGTAAATGAAAAGTATCGAACCTGGAAAAAATACTATCAATATTATTTTTCATAATTTTTAATAAACTTGAAAAGTTAAAGTTACATAAAAATATAGAGACCCTTCCCCTACTTACAAAAATTATTTCTAATAATTTTTTCTCCCAAGTTAAAGGCAAAATGAATTCCCTGAAAATATACTAACCCCAAGAACCCTTTTCCGAGTGTAAGCCCCGCATAGACAAAGCCGGAAGTCCGGACTGGACTTGGAGACCAAGTCTGTGTGTGTGTGGTTGCTGGGTGGGTTTGAGTCGGTTTGAGTGGGCGTGTGGCCCCCTTCATTGCTTTCATTTGTAGCGGAAATGTTTGTTAAAGTATCCTTCTCTTTTTGTTGCCCTTTTTTTTTTGTATTTTCATGTGATGTTGTTGTTAATGCGTTCAGTTTGCCAGCGGAAGTGTCGCCGCTCGCCTTCTTCTTTGCGGCCTGTGTGTCCTGCTGTGATTTTTATGCGAAAATATTGTGAAAAATACAGAACAGAAGCTGAGAAAATGTTGCGCATTCCAGAAGCTGTTTTGTGAATAATAAGAGACCGAAAAAATTGAGCTGGAAAATTTGCCATTCTCTCCTAGTTTTCCCATAGCTCGCGTATCCGTATCGACTCTCTAGCAGCCGCATCCGCAATCCGCGATGGGACGCCGCCTGAGGGCAGCCCTGTGGCTGCTGGCGGCCCTGATAGCCCTCGAAGGGCTTGAGGAGATCGAGGCACGCGGCACCTATGTCAGCTACGGTGGTAAGTTGGAGTTTAAGTGGTTCAAAGAGCTTGAAACATATTTAAAATTAAATATGAGAAAATAGTTTTTGCTAGACTTTCGCCTATAAAGTGGCTAGAAACCCATTGTAGGTGAGTTTAAGTATTAAATTAGATATCAGCAAATATAAATGTTCAAAAGAAACTAGTTTCCTTGACATTTTTCGCCCATAAAGTGTCTAGAAAACCCATTGATCGCCCCTCTCTCGGCTTGGTTTAGATGGATATATGGTTATGCGTGGCCTTTTGCAATGGCAATTCATTTCAATCGCTGGCCCCGGGGATGGGGGATCCCCATTTAATTGCTCCTCAAGTGACAACAATTGCCTTGGCTTGATATCGAGGAATGCGGCTTGCAGCTTGTAGCTTGCAGCTGCCGCCCGCCCAGAGATGACGCCCGCGATGATGCAGAGATTGAAAGTGCACTCGGATGAGGCAACTCAACTCGAGTTGCGTTGCACAAATCTAGGCTAATTGTTTGTCGCTGTTGTAATAATGATGCCAGCGACCAATTAATTTGCACAAACATCTTAATTTAGGAAGCCGCGAACTCGACTGGCGTCAGGCGTCAGGCAGCAGGCGCGATAAGTTGCCCGGTCTAAGAATAGAATTAATTATCTTGATAAGCCACCGAGAGCGATGAGCTGACTAAGTATTTCCCACTTTGGAGCAAAGAGCTCCCTGTAGCAGGAGAAAATGGGTTAAAAGACTTGGAAAAGCTGATTGATAAGGGAAATTTAAAGGAAGATCACCTAGAAGTTCTCGGGAGAAAGAGAATATTGAATATATACAAATAGAGACCTCAAGGTAAAAGGGAACCTCGATTAAAGATCGCTGAAAAATAATCTAGGGAATATTAAAAAACAAATAATAATAATAAGAGAGAAGCCCTTAATAATTTTTGAAATAAATCTGCGAGATAATCTAAGAAATGCCCTTAGAAATCAGGGAGATGCCTTCTTCAATTCTCTTTAATTTATAACAGAATCTATGAGTTATATTTATACCAAATAAATTAGTAGGATTCCTCTAAAATCTAAGTTTAGGTTACCCCAGGAAAAATTAAAAATAAACTCTTAAAATAATATAAAATGAAAGATTAGAAATAAATATAAGAAATAGGTATATCTAGGCATTAATTCTCTATAAAAAAAAATCAATATATATTATTTTATTATTTAAAGCTCTTGAAAAATACATAATTCCAGAAAATTCCTATAAAAGATTAAAAATATTAAATTTTAAATATTAAATACTAAAAACATATAATTCCATAAAATTCCTATAAAATAAAAGTTTTTTAGACAGAAATTTAAGTCAAAATGTTTATTCAAATTTACAAACAATTTCTTACCTTCAATCTTATGATGTTCCATCAAACTTAATACCTTTCTAAGTATCATTACCTTTAAGATCTTTAGGAAAGTAACTGTAGAAATTATAAAGAATTGTCCCCGTTCTTATTAGATTTAAACAAAAAGATTACAAGGTAAAATGACTCAATGACTTAATTAATATTTACTCAAGTGCTTAGATATAGCAAAGATGAATCAATCTGCTTACTATTCAGGCTTTAAGACAATATTATCAGAACAAAGATGATTTATTCAATAAATAAATAAGTGAAAAACAAACCAAAGTGAAGAAGTTCTTCGATGATTAATTAAATAAATAAATAACTAAAAAATCAAACCCAAATGAGGAAGTTCTTCGAAAGAAAAAACAGTTTCCAAGCCATTGTCTGGCATTTGAGCATCTCTCTCGGGGCCTTTTGTCAGTTGGCTAACTGTTTTCTAGGCCTTTGGTCACGGTCAGTGGGAGAAAGATTCGCTATTCGCTATTCGCTGCTCGGTCATCGGATACTCCAGGAACCGCCAACAAAGGAGCTAAGCCTGACTTATAAATAAATAAAGAAAACAAAAACAACAACAATAAAAGAGAAATTAAAAACGTAAGCGTGGTGGCCAAGTCGAATGCATTTGCTACAATGTCATCCTTGACTTCATTAACCGTAACCCGATCGCTCTCTGAGGCTGCAACCTCAGAGGCGGGAGCAGCGGCGACAAACAAACAAGCTTAGAAACAAACAAACAAATAAACAAACCAGCAAACCAACAAACAGGCCCTCAGCCCCAGCCAGGCCCTCAAGTATTTAATTTTTCTCTGCTGGGAAAAGCTATGTGACTCAGTTTGGGACTCTGATATATATTTTATAAAGTATACTTCTTGTTTTGGTTTAACAATAATATTTGTCAGATGTAATGCCTGAAGAATGCATAGATAAATGGGTGAAGAGATAAGGTTTTGAGTCATTTGATAATTATAATACTTGGAAGTTCTAAAAGTGTTATGAGGAAAATCTAATAAACTAAATGAAGATTTAGATCTGTTATAATTCTTAGAACATTTTTTATTAGAAGATGAGATTATAGGTTATACAATTTAACATTTTAACTTAACATGTTTGCGAATATCGAATGTGCATTTTCTTGTAGCGTCGCTTTCGTAGAATTAATGTGACCAATGGGCTTTAGAATGTGTCCAAAAATCAAATTTGTCAGATTGCCATAACTTCTATTACATTCTAAGGAGATCTCCCCATTAAAAATTAAGAGTAATCCTTAATAAAATAAAATCGAACTATTTATTTAGAATTATTTAGGTGAGAACTTCTTTGGCTTCTGTTCATTACATTCTGTCCTAGCTATGAGCTAACTCTTATATTTAAAAATTTCTTTTTATGATTTAGATTTTAATTCCAAATTAATTAAATATTTTTTTTAATAAATGGAATTAAACTTACAATATATATAGTTATATCTAGCTGTTAAATATGCATTCAAAAAGGTTTCTACTTGATTTTTCACCTTAGTAATATTCTCTTTATTTCTTTTCTTGGTTTCTATGTAACTTTAACAATATCCAGCTATTAAATCTTAATTTAATCATTATTTTACTTAACTTTCCCCCTTAGTTACATTGTATATCCTATTTTCTTCAACTTTCTTTGCTTTTTGTGCAACTTGAAGGGCATTCAAGTGTCGCCGCTTGGCTTTTCTTTGGCGTGAAATCAACGTTTTCAATTCGGAACTCTTATTTACTCCCGCCTGCCTGCTGCTGGCTTGCAACTGCTAGAAGAATGAATTGAGAAATGTTTATTTTTAGTACAATGTGCCACACACACACACAGTTGGGGTGGGGTGGGGTTCCCCCCAAAGCCAAAGCCATCATTTGTTGCGACTTTTTTCTGGTTGCCTGCCCGGCGAGCTTCCTGAAAGCCCCCGAGAACCCCAAGAACATGAAATGAGATCTGCAGAGGCTCTTGAATAAATAAAGTTGCGAGCTGCGAGTGGGAAGTATCTGAAGAATGGCAAAAGGGCGAAGCGAAGCTGCATGCTCATGCGCTGAGAACAATTAGAGAAAAGGCTTGAGAGTGCATTTTCCATTTTCCATTTTCCACACACACACTTTGTATGGTGTTTTGATGCTGCAGCTAAGCTCGTCTTTCGCCGTTTTTATTTTGTTTTTTTTTTTTTCTATTTTTTTCAGGGTTTCAGGGTTAACTCTAGACATTACACTTGGCGCTTGTTTACCGTTCGCTCCGCCAGATTGTTTGTTTGCCTCGGATTAAAGTTTTTCCAGCCGAGATTTTCCTCTGGCCTTTGTTGTGTGCGTTGTGTTGTGTTTTGAGTGGAAAAACCCTTCACTGGCCGTCGGCGAATAGATTCTGGCTGTTGCTTTGCTGACTTGCTTGTAATTTGATGCTTATGCCATTAACAAAAATGTCAAAACGTCTAAATGCCATTGGGCATAAGGCCCGAGCACCCTGCTACCCTGCTACCCTGCTACCCTGCCCTACCCTTGCCCTTATGCCACGCTTTTCCTCCGGCTCTGCCCCCGCTGCCCCCGCTTTTCCAGGCACGTAATTTGCTTGCCGAGAGCGCGTGCGAAATGTCAAGAGAGGACCAAGGAGTCGTCCTTGCAGATTATACGAAAACTTTTTCGCAATGAGATTTGATATAAAAAAAAAGAAATCAGAGAGCGAGAAAAAATATAATACAAAACTCAAAAGTCGAGGCGGAAATCGAAATGGGATCTCTGGATCGGGAAAATAGGAATAGGAAAATGGAAAAGCCCGACTTTGTTGCAATCTCTGTTTAGCTGATTAAATACGTGACTTAATTCCTGCGCTGACACAGCTCTTGCCGAGGGGATACATGTTGTGTACCTTAAAGATACGCCGCAAATTTATGCAGTTGCAGTGCAATTAGAATTACCATTTGATTGACAGCTGATTGAGAAACACTCGCATATATCGAATTCGGAACTAATCTCTGCACTGCGAATATATATTCCCATTTAAGTCGGATATCAAATCCTCAATTAGGACAAGAGACTGCAGTGCAAGTGGCCAGGGATATTGGGTTACCTTCTTGCAGGAATTAACAAGCTCAGGGTATGGCTTACACACAAGCCGAGTTAATAGTGAAGATATTGAATATTATTCAAGGCCCCAGAGGGGTTGCAACATAATGGCCACTTTGTGATAGTTTTACATTCCAACGAGAAGGGAAAAATGGCAGATAAATGGGATATATTTCAAAGAAAATGTTCTGATATTTTTTATATTCCTTAAAATGAAAGATTCAGCTTGGAACGTTCATTATTTGCATTTATCTGCAAGGAAAAATTACTTTTTAGGATAAATGAATGAAGATAACTTTCAGGAAAATTTGTTTATATTTTTTTATTCGCTTACATTTAACTGCAAGGAAAACAACTTTATTTTTTAGATAAATTAATGAAGATAAATAAAGATAGCTTCCAGGAAAATTTGTTTATATGTTTTATCCGCTTAAAAAAGGAAAGGTATTAAACATACGGCTTAGAATATTTATTGTTTACATTTAAACTATTTTATGAAGGGAAAAAAAAGTCAGAAACCCCTTAAATATTTACTGAATAATGTCCCTTTAAATATACAGCTTGTAAAATAAATTATTTACATTTATGATCAGTCAAAACTTTCTTTTTGGGCCCAAAATAACCCCAAAAGTACTCGAATTTTCAACTACAATTGCTTTCCTTGCCTTCAAATAATAGTTTAAGTAAGGAATTCTTTGCCGTGTACCTGCTAGCTGAATGCATGCTATTAATTGCAACTGCAACTGTCTCAGCTAAAGTGTTTGGCACGTGCACTGCACAAATGTTAGCTTATTTATTAATTTGTGTTCCAGCATCGCTCGGTGCCGGTGCCTTGTTCCCTCGCTTCGATTCGATGTCAGCGTTTTAGTCGCCTTTTCGATTCGATTTCTTATTTATGTAGTTTTATTTCCCGATCTATGCAAATGCCAGAATGCTGACAGACAGACTTGCATGACAACCGACAGCCCGACAGCCGACAACTTCGGTGACAATCGCCGCTGAAACCAACAACATCAGCAGCGTCGGACAGCAAAAGTGAATTTACGAGCGCACTGCAGATACCGCATAATGTATCTCGCAGATGCATTCAGCGATTTAAGAGAGATATATCCGAAAAAGGGAAACTGCGGCGGCACTTGAATTGTCAAAAAGGAAATCAATTTGCAAAAGGAAAGCAGCGAAAAATGGTTTAGGAAATGAAAACTCAAGATTTGAATACAAATGTTCAAAGGAAAATGAAAGTTAAAAGCGGAACTAAATATTTGTAATATAAATTGATATTATTTTGAGATTTTATCTCTATGAAAAATATATAATTCACTAAGTTTTCTATAAAATAAAAATTTTATTAGGCAGATATTTAAGGGAAAATACTTCTAAAGCAGAAATAAATTCTAAAAAAAATATTGTTCTTAATTTTAATGATTCCCCATTAAACTTAATTCTTTTCTGGCTCAAATTGCCTTTGAAAATTCGAATAAGTGGCATAAACTCCCCCATTTACCGCCATTAAAATACCATCGCCTCAATCCTTGGCCTTCTCTCGCCTTAATTTATTCATTATTCACGAGAGCACACACCCACCAATTCGACGATCACACCTGCTTGATGAGCAAATTGCTGGGTATCTTAATAGTCGATACAACCCCGATACCCCCTGGGCCCGACGACTGCACCCACTTGACTCCGAGATGCAGGCGGTCGGCGCCCGTTGCCGAGTTTACTGGGTTACTGGGCATGAGCCGCCTGTGTTTGCCTTCTATCATATTTTATCAGCAATGCAAAAATCTCAAAAGAAAAAAAAAAAAAAAAAAAAAAACGAAGTGGAAATAAAACTGAAACCAAGCCAGCCTGCTAAGCCCGCGAAATTGCTGGCCCAGAGCACTTCGTTATCTAAATGACGTAAAGAATTTTAATCGAGCATCCGAAACGATAAACGATGTCGGCGAAACGTCAGCGAAAAAAGCGAAAAAAGCGAAAAAGCAGCAGGCAGGCAGGCAGTGGAGGATCGCAAAAGCAGGCGGGGAGGGGGAGGATCACGACAGTCAGGGCACTGAGAAAAAAAATACTAGGTAGCTAGCAGGCATTAGAATAACATTTTTATGGTAAAAAGGTGATGGATTATATTGTTATACCCAAAAAGCTGAGGTATAACAGTGGTGCCCTGAGCCTTGTCTTGCGAGTCAATAAATTTCTTTGTCTGGCCTCTGCCGGCACACGCACAGCATGCACAACGAACAGATAGTAATTTTGTGGTCAGGTCTAGCCGTTTTTAGAGTTAAATAACTATTTTTTATAGTTTTTAATATTATATTTAATATTACAAAAAATGTTTACTACTTTTTCCCTCATATCTGGTCACTTTATTCTATTTCTAACTCACACAAATACTCTTCTAATGTTAACCTACATTAATATTAATTTTTGAAAATATATATTCATCTTAGAAAGACTTAATCTTACAACCTTCAAAGGAAGTTCCTTCAATATAAAACGTTAAGCCTTTTTTTTTTAGTATTTCAAACAATAACATTTTCTGTTACCTTAACTATTATAGTTATAATTTTATTATAATATTTTCAAGAGTATTATTCTCAGTGCTCCCAGCACAGGCATGCAAACATAGAAAAATGCATTTGAACGATTTGTAATTGCTATTACAGGCAGCTTGACATCATCGCCCGACAGCTGATGCCATGGGGATGACGATGTTTCTCCATGATGATGATGATGATTATTAACATAATAATAATAATGATCACGATCATCATCATGAGAGAGACAGGGAATAAATAAGTAAGGGAGAGGAAAAGAGTCAGTTGCATACAAAAAGCGCCGCCTCAGCAAAACAAATCTGAATGAATTGCATACAAAAAAAAAAGAAAATGTAGCAGCATTAATATTCCTGAAAAAGAGCAGAGCAGAGCGGAATCGGAATTAGATCGTATCTGATATACATATATATAGTCCAGTATGGACTCGCATGTCGGAGGAATTGAAAGTGCATTCCAATCGCCTGATGGGCCAGGAATTTGAATAAGCCACGAGCTGCGCTCAGCTCATTCATTAATATTCATTCAGGCGATTACGTGATGCGAGTGAATCATGATCCTATTTAAAAAGTAGAGCTCTCGGCCTTATTAATTGATAAAAAAAAATAGAAAAAAAAATATTTAAACAATGCAAAGTAATGACTTCAAAGTCAGCCAGTGGCTTTGACCCACTTTAAGGCATTTTATGATAGATAATTAGCTAAATAAGAAACGCTATTGTTTAAGGTTTTAAATACTAATAATTATATAGCTTAGGTATTTATTACAGGAAATGTTAATTAAGAAATATATAAATATATCTCCTACTTCGAATTCCCTTACCTTTTTTTCGTTTAAAATTGATTCCAATCGCTTGAAATATAACTTTAAAGCCCGATATAAATCTCTAACTTTGCTGGCATTCGTGTTTTGGCCATCGATCAGTGCGCGGGGAAACATTTTCCGAAACATATTTTCCCGCCGCATTTGCATATTTCCATGGCCATGTTTGGCCTGCATTTGGCAATGAACTTCATGGATTCCCCGTTGATTCCTGCTGCTGGCTGGCTGGAAATTAAGGGGAAATGGACACCGACGTGAAGCGTGTCCTGGCCCAATCATAGAAATTGTTTCCGCACTGCGCTCTCTCTCTCACACAAAATGGTTATTATTCCGCCCGCAATGATTAATGACAATTTTTGGATTGAACTCGCTCGGTCTGTCC
The DNA here is from genome assembly GCA_008044355.1 of Drosophila lacteicornis. Lineage (NCBI taxonomy): Eukaryota > Metazoa > Arthropoda > Insecta > Diptera > Drosophilidae > Drosophila > Drosophila lacteicornis. The sequence goes on from VNKF01012812.1 coordinate 135,527, forward strand.
CTACTTATGGATGGCTGACTGACTGCTCCTGACCCTCCAGATATATGCCACATATCCAGGACGTACATCCATTTGACGCTGGCCCCCGATAACATTTAATTGCTCAGCGATATATCATAAGATAGTGCGGCGGCGGCACTCGCGCTCTCAAGACTTGAAAATTAAATAAATAAATTGTATAAATTATATATACTATATGTGCACGCGTATGTTATGGCTTACATATATTTGCATGGCATTTCCACTGAAAATTGCATTTGCCAAGGCAAAGTCAACTCATAAACCAAAAGACAGAGAGGCGAGGAGAGGTCGCCCAAATCACGCATACGCCGTGGTGTGCAAACAAACGGACATGTGTCCCCCGTGTCCCGTGTGTGTGTCCCGTGTGTGTTGATATTTTTAGACGGTTGCGTTGCGGTCGCCATTATTTGGCATGTGGCTACTATCGGGCTTTGCTCTCTTTCGACCATTTAAAGTTTAAGCCTGGCAATTAATCCATTTTAAATGGATTTTCACATTTTGGGTGTGGATTTATGGTGAAGAAATACTTGTAGCAGGTGAAAATGAGTGAAGAATATATTTTTCTTAAGGAAATAAGTTATTAAACCTTGTATTTCTTTTATCAGAATATTAAAAAAAATATTTTTAAATATCAAAATTTTTAGTTAATGCCCCAAGTTGGCTTTTAAAATTACTAAATATTTTCTTGTTTATTTATGAGTGAAGAATATAATTTTCTTGATACTTTAATAATATTCATATATTTTTCTTAAAGAAATAATTTATGAAACCCTGTTTTTTTTCTTATCAGAATATTTAAAATAATATTTTTACATCTTAAGATCTTGATTTAATGCCCCAAATTGGCTTATTAAATTACTAAATATGTTCTTGTTTATTTTTAAGTGAAGAATATATTTTTCTTAAAGAAATAATTTATTTAATCTTGTTTTTCTCTTATCAAAATTAAAAAAAAAATATTTTTGCATCTCAAAATTTGTTTTTTATGCCCTAAGTTGGCTTTTAAAATTACCAAATATTTTCTTGTTTTATTTCATTTAAAAACTCATCACTTGGTCCAAATGGACACATGTTAAAGCCTTTGTTTTTGGCCAATTTCCGCCCCCACTGAATGTCATTAATTGCTGTGTCCGCGCTGTGTCTTTTGGCTGCTTTCTCTGCTTTGCTTTTGTGGCTCTGGTTGCGGTTAATTGTTGCTGCTGCTGTTGCAAATTGGGGAAGAAGGGGAAAAAGCTCCGCGCCTTCCCCCCACACACAAAAGTATTTAAGAAACTTGCAAAACGGAATGAAGCCAAAACGCAAACAGTTGGCAAAGAAATCAGTGCACTGAGAGATTAAATCTTGACAAAAATAATTTATAAAACGTATTTTTGTTAATTAAATGGTATGCTTAAATTTAAATTTAAAAAGAAATATAAAAATCACAAACAGAAATGATTATAAATCCTAGATTTGTGATTGATGACCGGATTTTCGGTGTAGAAACTTGCGCTTCGTTCTCTGGTTCCGGTTCTGTTTCCGTTTTGGCACCCAACCCATCCTCATCCGTCTCCGTTTGTGGCTCCTTCTCCTGGGTTTCCTTTTTTTCGGGTTGTCGGTCTTCGGTTTCCGTACCTGGCACGCGCTGACACTTTTACTTTGTCCGCGGAGCAACTTGCAACCTGCAACCTGCTGCCGGCGACCGAGCAACTCGGTTCGCATTAATGGAGTTCGGTGTGATGTCATCTGGAATCGAGCCTGACATAATCCCTCAATCGAGGCGAAATGGCTCATTGAGCTGTTGCTACTTATTATTATTAATATAACATGTTTGTTGTGGGATAAAAAGAAAGGGGAATGTTTGGGTTTATTTATTAAAGTAAACTGCTTTTAAATAATATTTATTTTAAGGTTTTAAAGGGATTATGTTGCAGTTTTATTTATGTATTTATTATTAAAACGAATCTCTTCTGAAAAATATATCTCATAAGATTTTAAAGGTAATTTATTCCTGTTTAATTCATTTATTTACTTATTAAAGTTAACGCCTTCGAAATTATATTCCTTGTGTTTATTTATTTCTTAATTGTTTCTTCAAATCACAAGTATTATTCCCCATCTTATGATCTTTTAACTTTTAAATGTATGTCTGGGCTTATTAATTTATTTATTAAAGTGAATCTCTTTTAAATAATATTTCTTATAAGATTTTTAAGGGGAATATATTGCAGTTTTATTAATAATTTTATTAAAGTTAACATTCCTTATGAGATTTTTAATATTTTTTTATTATTCCTACAATTCATACGTATTTTTTCTCATCTCAAGATTTTTTAATTTTTTAAATTTCCGTCATTCTTTTATCTTTGTTTATTTTTGTATATTTTTGTAACTTTCTGGCATACTTTTTGGCTGTTCTTTTTTTTCTTTGCTGAAGACCCTCCTCCTGTCAAAGTCCAGTCCTTCTCCGACTCTGCCAGAGGACGACTCTCTCTCGCTTTGTGGCCGCAAATGATAAATTTATTTAATTTGCCATAAATTGCCGGAGTAACTAAGACGACGCACGCAATGACAACGCAACCGGGGCCAGACCGCGCTCGGAACCCTTAACCCCCGAAAGCCCTAACCCCTCAATCCTTAACCCCCAAGCGCCCCCTGCAAAGGGAGCATGTCTTACAGCAAAAGTTTATGCAAAACAAGCCACAAAAATTAACGTTTGTCACATTGCGCATGGAATGCGACAAATCAGTGGCAAAACTTTAGTCCGCAGACAGGTTACTATTCTCCTTTTTTTTTTTATTTTTATTTTTTGCTATAAGGGCGCCGGGGGCGTGGCGCAGGCACACATGCCAACGTCAAACAATTTCATCGATTTAGCAGCGGTTTCTTTTTGCGTTTTTTTATCCCCGTTTTTTTCGGCTTGGCCAACAAGTTGTCGGCGTTTTTTCTCAGTTTCCGCTTTTTGTTTTGCGCTTTATTTATGCGACATTTTCATAGTGTGTTTACGGTTCCGAAATGAAAATGAATAAGTGAAATGTGGGATAGATTGAAGAAGCGCCGAGCGCTGAATGAGGTGGAAAATGGGGTGGAAAATGGGGCTGAGAGGGTGACTGAGCTGCTTGAGCTTGGGCAAACAGAGTCACATGCAAAGGCGCACTTAAAACTGCAAACGCCACATAATTGTCGCCCTTCCTGCAGCAGCAGCAGTAGAAGCAGCAGCTGTTGCAGGGAAGATCCCCCTTGGCACATGGAGAATTGTGAAAATAATTGTAGAAATAATAAAAAAAAATAAATAAAAATATTCCAGTTTTTATTCCCTTAAAAATCTCATCAAAAATCGTTCATCAGTTCGTTGTATTTTTTATGTAAAGTTGAGATTTTAGGATCATTTCCGTATATAATTTCCCTCTTTCACAAAGGTTTTCTTGACTGTCTTGTTTTTTTTTTATGAAAATTTAGTATTTAAATGTAAATTTATAATTTGAAGTATTAATTATACATTCAAATATTAAATTCATTTGTTTTTGGTTATTTAATGAGCATTCTTTCAGTTAGAAAATTAATATTTAAGTAAATGATGAATTTTAATAATATTTTCAGAACTTTTAAATTGAAATTGTTAGCGTCCTTAGGCCTAATTATTATGTTATTTATTAATTTAATATTTGTATATAAAATCAATCAGTTTTTTATATTTAAAGTCAATTCATGAGGATTAGCCCATTTAATAATTTAATATCTATAAATATTTATATTAATTGGTAACTTATTCCATTTTTTTAAATGCTTAATTTATTACTTAAGTAAAGTACAATTAATATCTAAAGAATACATAAATTTTTGTACTTAATAAAAATTTTAAAGATATATTTTTCTGTTAAATAATTTCGAATGTTTCCTTTCTGTTAAATTATAAAACTTGAAAATAGAAAATAATATATAGCTGATGAAAATGCCAGCTTTTATTATATCAAAATTATAATTAATTTAATGATTACATTTTTTAATACATAAACGATTTATATTCCTTGAATTAACCCCCATTTTTGCTCAGTGCAGTCACTGACAACTGTCACTGGGTTTTGACACGGATTCCCTGCTCGTTCTTCGCTCTTTCTCTGCGAAACTGCAACCGAAAACTAAACACTCGCGGGCAACCTTTGCGACCTCCGACCCCCTTAAACCCTTATTGTCCCTCCCCTCCCCACCCTCCTGGGCTAATGACTCATTAAATAACGCGCTGCAGCAAGGGGTTAAGGGATGCCGCTGCTGCTGCCGATGTGTGCATATTCATGAGCTTCGTGTTAAGCTGCCATTTTGACGTCGACCGTTGGCAGTGTTTACACAGCCGAAAAAGCCAGGCTCTCGCTCGAACAGTGTGTGCCCATGTGAGTCTGAGTACGAATATGAATATGAGTATGAATATGAATCAAGCCATCAATCAGGGCAGCCTCTGCTGTGTCTCTCTGCCACTTGACATGCATATTGAGGGGGCTGCCAGGGGTTAAGCCTAATAACTAAACGAATGCGATCATGAACGATGGCAGCGGGAGAGCGGGGAAGGAAGGCCCTCGAGTGCTTGACTGAGAGGATGCCATCAGTCACTCAATCCCCGATTTAGCCGAGCTGGCAGAACATTAATAGTTTGGTTCTTAAAGCGGGGACGATCAGCGCGGGGGTTAAATAGGTAATTTTATTAAAGAGAAAAATCAATTTAAAAAAAAAATGAATTTATAATAAAAAATAAAGATTAATGTAAGGAATACTCTTTATTTAATATTTTAAATAAAATTAAGGCATTTTGGGCATTGTTTCTATAAATTAAACTCATCAAAATAATTTTTACATAAGAAAGAAAAAGGAAAAAATTAGGGGGACCTAACAAGCTATTTTTTATAAGGAAAAAATCCTTTTAAAATATAATGTAATGTAAATACTCTTAATTAACTATTTTAAATGGAATTTCAGCACTTTTTACACGATTTTTTCCAAGTTAAGCTCATCATAGTAGTTTTTTAAATAAATAACAAGGCACAATAGCTATTTGTGTTATTGAAAAAAATCCTTAAAAAATTTAATTTGCCATAAATACTCTAAATGTATTGATTTAAAGGCATTTAATAAACTTATAACACTATTCCCTCAAAATAAGGCTCATTAAAATAGTTTTTAAATCACAATAAAAACATAAAACAAATAAAAGCCTAATTAAACCCACAGACAAGGTTGTCTGGGCCATTTCCCTCCGCCTTCCGGGCTGCCATCCCTCATTTTCATGGCAATTACGCATATGAGACATCACGCATACGCCACGTATGCCAGATCTGCATCTCCGCCACCGGAAAACCCTTTTGCACAAAAAAAAAAAGCAACCAACCCGACTCGGAAATCGATTAGTCATAGACATAAAACCGAAATGAATGTTTATCGCTGATAGTTTTCCGTTTCGTAATTAAGAGAGGTTCAAGGGTAATAACCGTTTTGCATGGCAGACGATTTCCCGAGGACTTAAAGCCAGGCAAGGACTACAATTTAGTCACAATTTCCACAACAATATGGAAAGCACTTTGCTCGGGATAAAGCGAGTTAATGATTCGAAGGGCCCCCCATTGATGATGAGCTGGAAAAGGCGACGCTCTCTAAGCGCTAACGAGCAATAATCAAATCAAAAATACTTTTTATTCACCATCTGCGCTCGGCGCTCTCGACGCGTTGATGGCAAATTGCTCTTAAACTGATTTTCTTCGTCGTTGGGAATTTTTCCAAATTTTCCGAAGTGAAAAATGTTGCCTTAACCCCTCAGTAAAAGCTCCCTCCCCTGCTGGCACACACTCACACCTTTTAACCTGTTTGTTTGCGGCTTTTGGACTATGTTTGGCGCTTTTGCGTTTTCCAGGCAGCCCCCGCATATCAATTATCGACTCGAATTTAGCCCTCCTTTTGGACGGGACTCGTCTTGCCTGTTTGCCACCTTCCATTTTCCATTTTTCCGCCAGTTTTCCCCCTGTTTGCTGTTTTCTTTCATTTTTTTCCCTTGCTGTCTGTGTGCGAGTGTTGCGCTTTAAGTTCAAGTGCAAGGTATGGCAAAAACTGATCCCATTTCAGGCAGAGCGAGAAAAAAACTCTATAAAAAAGCGGGCCGGTGGAGAATATCCCTTTGACACTCGCCGAGGAAGAAGACGAAGTGCAACAATCAACAGGAGAGGCAGACAAAGATGCAGCCAAGGAGGTGCATAGCCCTCATTATTATTGGCATTATTATCAGCTCTCAGCTCTCTCGGGGAAATATATATTTAAGGTCTCAGGAGTAACCAAAGAGCGTTTATAAAGTGAGAAAGTCCTATGGAAAATTAGAGGTCTAAGAAAATAAGATATTAAATATTAAAAATATATTTTCTAAACGAATTATGAAATTTTATAAGAAAAAAAATGTGGCAAAAAAAACGAAGGCTTAACTCCCTGAGATGCACCTTTATCAAGAAAATCGAGGAAAAACCTTGTTGTTTTCCCCCGACTTGCGGATGATTATAATCCGTTGTTTGTGCGGAAGGGCGGCCGTCAAACGGATTAGGATCCACACGTCTGCCCTGGCCACGTAATTGGAGTCCAAACATCCTTTGGCAGCCGAAATCCTTTATGTGTGCTGTCTGTGCTTCTTTTTTTTATCCCTCTTTTCCCCGAACTATTTGAATGTTTAATGTCAATAAGCGGCAGGTGGAATAAAAACAGGAAAACAAACAAAACGGAGCTCGGGAATCATATTTGCCTTCTTCTTTTGCAAATTGACTTGAGGCGCCTTTGCCCTGGGCTTTTCGGGCTGTCTGTCCGCAATGAAATTGTCAAATTCCTCGCCTTCGTGTTGAAAATTGCCAAAAAAAAAACAGAAAATAAACGAAGAAATTGGAGAAAAGGGAAAAACTTTGGGCGAAAAAGTTGCCAAGTTCCGCCACTGCAGTTACGGCCACATTAACTGCCACATTTCACCTGCCGACTGCCGATGACAAATTGTTGACTTGCCACGGCCAATGGCCTCAAAAGGAAGTAATACAAAAAAAGCAGCAACCTTTTGGTATATTTTAATTGTTTTTTTTTTTCTACATACAACTATCTTTGTATATTTGATATAGTAATTAAGGCATTTTCAGTCTTAAGATTTTTTCAGAATATTTTTGATATTGAAAGAACTTCATTGAATACAAAGAATATTAGTTCATTTTTACCTAAAACATAGAAAATTTACAGACCTTTAGGTTGGTTTTTAACTTTTAAAATTATATTATTAAATTATATTATATTTTAAACTGAAAACATAAAATAACCTAATATTTTGCATTATAAATTCCTAGATAAATCATATTTAAGGAAATGTATTTTAAATTTGTATTAAACCTTTCCTCTTTTTGAATCTCTAATTAAACCAGTTTTATGCCAAAACTCTGCCTCTTTGTTTAAACGTAAAACATACCTTTTTTATGTAAAACTTCCTAGTCAAAGTTTCTAATTAAAGTAGCTTCTAGCTTCCAGTTCATCTTTCGTTCTTAATAATATTTAATATTCAATAAATAAATTCAAGGATAGATCTGAAATATTCTTTATAAATTAATTTATTTTACATTTTCCTATTTTTGAAGTTAAATTAAATTTAACTAATTTAAGCCCTATTCTTTGTTTATTATTTAAACACTTTTTAAATCAAATTTCTTAGGCAAAATTCCTTCTAGTTTCTTTAGTTGTTATTAGTATTTAATTTATTTCAACAAATTCTAAGCCTCTCAGCACTTGTATTTAAATCAAAAGATGCTTTTTCTTAGCCCGTTCCCGAGTGTGTTAAGTACCCAGTCGAAAATCCCCGCTAATTGTTTGGCTTTTAGACTTTAAGCTGCTCTAATTACGACACTCCACTCCCCTCTGTCTCCTGCCGAATGTTCACTTAACTTTTCTTTACTTTTAATTAGCATCTGCTCGCGGCTCCTGGCCCTGGCCCTCTCCAGCATCCTTTGTTATCTATATCCCTATATATCCCTATCCCTATTCCGCTGGCTGCTTGGCTTGGCTTGTAATCAAATCCGCGTTGTGTCACTTTGTGTTGTGCGAAAGAATTATCTGAAAAATATTTGTGAAATTGCTCAAGTTGTTGCTGTTGGTGTTTGCTGTATGAAATATTAAGCGGAGAGTCCGGCGGAAAAAAGGGTTCAAAAGGGCTGCAAAAGCAAAAGCATGCACAGGAAGCTGTGGCTAACGAATGGACGGGTGTGGAGTCGTCGTCCTGTCTGTCAGTCACACAACAAAACACCTAACAAACTTTTGCTTTCAAGTTGACGGCTGGCAAGGGGCGGAAGTCCTTGTTAAACTGCATCCGGTTGTCATCTAATTGCAGGCAGCCAGAAAAGTCAGTCTACTGACTGGGTTTGGGTCTGGTACTGAAATCACTCCCAGTTCTATTAATAGATTTCCTTTATTCCTGGAAAATTATAAAAATACTAAAGCCTTTTTTCACCTCTTTTCTTGCAGAATGCCAGCCCAACGAGTTCCGATGCAACAATGGCCAGTGTATCGATTCCAGGAAGCGATGCGACTACAACATGGACTGCGAAGATGGCGAGGACGAGAACGACGAGTGCCGTAAGTGAAGTGAACCCGATCCAAAGCCCGATTCAGGTCCGGATCGAGTAGAAAACAACAACACAGTGCTGACCCCCCTGTTAAAACTAGTCTAAACAAAACTAGATGTTTAAGCAGCTTTTCTAGTATCTAAGCCTAAGACCTAGGTTAGCTCTTCGGATCGCCTTCGACTAACCCCCCTCTCTTTCTCTCTCTCTCTCTTAACACGCTAACCACGCCATGCTAACCACCACATGACCACTAACCCCCGGTTAACTCTAACTAACAGCCGCCGCCTGCAGCGACATGGAATACCAGTGTCGCGAGGGCACGCGCTGCCTGAGCCTGAGCCAGCAGTGCGACGGCCATGCCGACTGTGCCGACGGCGACGACGAGGAGCACTGCGACGGAAGTGAGTAACAAATTAGGGTCACATCTCCATTTTCCACATCCGCATCCGTCTTAACACAGTCGCAGTGTGGCCAAAGCTGAAAATGAAGCATTCTTAGAGGCTGGCAACACTGCGTATCAGTTAAAGTGTGGCCAATGCTTAAAGTAAAGCATTTTTCATTGGTAAATACTTAAATGCTGGCCACACTGTCTCCATGTCTCCATCTCTCCATTTTGTCATCACTCTCTCTCTCTGTATATCTCCATACACATGCTGCGCGCGGTACAGTTGTGCCCAAGCTGCGTTACACGTGCCCCAAGGGCAAGTTCACCTGCCGGGACCTGAGCTGTATATCGATAGTTCATCGGTGCGATGGCCGCGCCGATTGTCCGCACGATCGATCCGACGAGGAGGGCTGTCGTAGGTGTTCAATAACAACCGATACACGATTAATTCGCCCCCGATACTAGTCAGCTCTCTCTCTCTCTGTCTCGATTTCGATTTCTTGCTTTTCATTTTTTTACAAAATGGGAATGCAGCCTGTCTGTACGACAAGTGGCAGTGTGACGACGGCACCTGCATAGCCAAGGAGCTGCTCTGCAATGGCAACATCGATTGTCCCGAGGACATTTCCGATGAGCGCTACTGCGAGGGTGAGTAAGATATCCCCAGCGAAGAGTTGCTCTTGGGGCCTTTAAGTTTTAAAAGAGGTAAGTGCGCGCACCATTTTCACTCACTTGTCACACACAAATCACCTGAAAATCACCTCGCCAAAGGAAAAAAAACTAACAATCGCGTGCTATCGATATATATCGATATCGATATCGTCGTCGCCAGGTGGCTACGATGAGGATGAGTGTCGGTTCGATGAGTTCCGTTGCGGGACTGGTGAGTGCATACCGATACGTCAGGTGTGCGATAACATCTACGATTGCAACGATTACTCCGATGAGATTAGCTGCGGTAAGAGCGTCGTCCTCCTGTGTGTGTGTCGATAACTTATCGATAAGTTTCCTAAATGTGTCCAGCTTTCTGCGAGTTTCCTTGTTTCGCTTTGCCGATCTCTTCGTGGGTAACTAAAATCGATATCTGGTGTTGGTAATCTCTCTCTCTTTCCCTCTCTCTCTTGTTCTCTGCCGTCTCTTGTGTGTGCTTTCTTTGCTGATATCGCTTTTATATCGCCGTTCTGGCGATAGCCACCTGTCCAGTGTGTGTGTGTCAATCGATGATTGTTTGATTTTGATTTTAACTCGATACATTTTATTCTTCTTTTCCCTCCCCCCTCGAAAAACAAAAAAACCCGAACCCGAACCCCCCTGGTTGTGGTGTTATCGAATGCCCAAACAAATTAATCGATTAACTGCACGTCAACCCCGTTTTGGAAACAACAACTACAACCCTGCAACATCGACGAACAACGAACCCCGATCAACGATAAACGATAACGATAACTATTTAAACTAAAACTAAAAACTGCATGAATATAATCAATGAAACCCCCACTTAACCCACCGACCATGGTCTGCATGCGGTTGTCCTGTTGTGTCACGTCTCTGTCGTCGTGTAATGTCGTGTAAATCACCACCTCATCCATTATCGATAACTATCGATATATCAGCCGACGGCCAAGATGAGAGTCTGGAGGATGCCGTGGGTATCCCCATGGGCCCTCGCACGCCGCGACCTCATCCCGCGCACAAGGGCGACGCTGGCCTGGATGCGGAGGACATGTACGAGTATCAGGTGGTCTACCACCCGAACAACGTCTACGAGAAGGCCAATCCCCACAATCCCTGCACGGAGAATCAGTTCCGCTGCACCGCCACCAACGTGTGCATCCCGCTCCACCTGCGCTGCGACGGCTCCTATCACTGCAACGACATGAGCGACGAGGCGGGCTGCGAGCGGTACCAGCGTCCAGCGGTCTCCACGCGGCGTCCTCCCATCCCGGTCACCACCTGGTCGCCCTGGCACGCGCCCGGCCAGCTGGAACGTAGTACAACCACGACGACCCCCAGACCCATCACTACCACCACCACGACCACCGAGGGATGGCCGCCTCGGCGAGAGACCTCACCAGCGAGGCCTCCAACGACCACTAACCCAATAACAACAGTCGGCGTAGCGAGTAGGTTATGTCTCCGAGACCCGGAGAATAGTGTAGCATACGAGTATATATCCGGAATAGGGTTTGATCATAAATCGATAACGGGTTGGTGTTCTTCCGTCTGCAACAAAAGTGCCTGGTGAAGGGGATATTTCTGAGGTTGAGAATAAGTTTTGAGACCTACAAAGTAGGGAACAATCTAAGGATATTATATCTTTTTTATAGTTAAAGATCAACTTAGTTTCAAAGGTAATTTTCAATTTAATTTCTATAGATGTTAAAATATTTTAAAAAACTGGAAGCCTACGATAACTTACGATTAACGATAACTAAACTGCGATAAATGGAAACTAACTCCTTTGAAAGAACATTAAAAGGAGGAAAGCATAATTTTCAATATATTTTTTTAGATGTTGAAATACTTAGAAAAATAAAGCTAACGATTTTTAACGATTAACGATAACTAAATAACGATAAATGGAAACTAACTCCTTTGAAAGAACGTTAAAAGGAGGAAAGCATAATTTTCAATATATTTTCTATATTTATTTACAAAAGAAGAGTAATTCCTATAAAGTAACGTTTCTAGATGTTGAAATACTTTAAAAAATGGAGCTAACGATTAACGGTAACTAAAAATCGATAAGAGGAATCTAAAATAACGATTAAAGGAGGCAAGCATAATTTGCAATATATTTTCAATAATTCTATATTAAAATGCTTTACAAAAGAAGAGTAATTCCTATAAAGTAACGTTTCTAAATGTTCAAATACTTAAAAAAAGAAAAAGAACTCCTATAAACAAATTTCTATAAAAAGAGGAAACTAACTCCCATAAAAACCTATAAAATAGACAACCCTACAACGAGGACACCGCATAATTAGTCCCCATTTTTTCTACCCCATATTCCCTTTTGGCCAGGGCAATTTTGTTGCAGAGAAGCCACCGCGCATGGGGACTAGGGATAACAGGTATTGGGTAATTGGTAGCGATGTTACCTTTAAATCTAAGTTTCGACTCGTTGGATGGGTCAAGGAGTGGCAGAGGAAGCGGAAGCGGAAGCCAAGTAAAAGTGCATGCCATGTTTGAAACATTAAAACCTACTTTAGCCATAACCACACACACTTACACTCGCACACACACACCCCGACTAGCTAGTTAAGCCTTTAATTTAAATACTCTTTTAATTGATTTGCCTCACATATACCTTGCTCTCTCTTTCTTTCCGTTCTCTTTATGGCTTGTTTTACTATCATTGCGATTATCCATCCGCCCTGTTGTGTCACCCATCATCATTCACCAACAAAAATCAAAAACGAAATCAAAACCGAAACAAAAACAAAAACAAAAAATAAACCCTAGGCAACCCATCACTGTCCTTTCCGGAGGCGGCGGGGATTGGGGGCAACTGCCTCGAAAACATCGAATTCGCGTGCCACAATCGCGATTGCATTCCGATTGAGAGCGTCTGCGATGGCATCCCCGACTGCGGCGACTCGGAGGACGAGGACTACGCGCTCTGCAACTGCAGCGGCGACAAGGTGAGTCCTGGCCCGCAGGACATCCGACAGAATCCCCACAAACCCATCCTCATACAAACATACACACACGTGCCTTATCCCAACATTATTCAACCTAAGCCAGTTCTAGTGAATTATTATTTATTTTTTTAAAGACATTTTATTCTGGTTTACATTTTAAAAGATTTTATAGGTGATTTTATTCGGGGAAGAGTATAGCTTCCTTAAGCTACTTTTTATATCGAGTTAATCGATATACTTGATTGATATAAGGACAGTCAATCGATAAATTGAACAATTTTAAAGCCTTTGTGTTTTTTGTTTTTAAATTATTTTTGTTTGTTTAACTTTTTTTGCTTTTTAGCAAATTTTAAGTAATTTTAAATAGTTCTTGCATAAATTATAGGAAGAATTGTTAATCGTAATCTATAATTTATCGAATTTCATCGAGTATTTTTTTATTATTTCCCATTTTTGAAAGTATTATTTATTTTGTTATGGAAATATTATTCTGGATTTAGTTTTGAAAATTTTTTATAAAGGATTCCTTTCAAGGAATTACTTTTGCTATTTTATATTTCTAGATAATCGAAATACTCGATTAATATATCAATATTCAATCGATTAAGTAAATAATTTTAAAGCCTTTGTTTTTTTTACTTAAATGTATTTGTTTTTTATTCTTTTTCGCTTTATTACCAAATTTTAATTAGTTTTAAATAGTTTTTTGAGAAGTTATAATAAGAACTTTTATGAGTAATCTTTTCTTAATCGAATTTAATCGAGTATTTGCTATCATTTCCCATTTTGGAAGATGCCAACTCTAGTTTTGAACTTTTTACAAACTTTTTACATAAAAGACCTTTCGATAAGCACTCGTTAGGCACACACACACCTACCTACATACATCCGCTCTCACCTGTACAAAAAAAACACCCATTCTCATGCTTTCTTCAGTACAAATGCCAGCGCGGCGGCGGTTGCATTCCGAAGATCCAAGTCTGCGATGGCAAGTCGCAGTGTCGTGACCGCAGTGACGAGAGCGCCTGCCGTAAGTACCATCTCTAGCATTCCCACTATCTCCTGCTCTATCTTCCATTCCACTCACTCTCACCCTCTCTCTCTCTCTCTCTCTCTATTTTGGTTAAATTCACCCATTAAATGATAACCGTAGGTTAAGTCTGAGCTTGAGTTTGATTGGTTAAACTGCATGAGCCCCCTTTAATCATATTTCAAACCCCTGGTTAAATTTAAACTGTAGGTTAAGTTGGTCTCCGCTAATTGGACGAAAAATGCTAACTGCTAGAAACCCCTCCCATTTCTTGGTTAAATTCACCGATTAAGCTTTAACCGTAGGTTAAGATCCGCTAATTGGACGAAATGCTAACTGCTAGAGCCACACTCCCTAAAATCCCACCTCCTCTGCCCCGTATCGACTTTTGTTGCTAACTGTACTCTCTTTTGTTCTCTCTTCACCCTCTGACCCGTGTAAAAATCTCTCCCGTACACTCTACTGCTCTCTGCTCTGAAACCTGACTATCCATCCGACCGCCTGATACTCTCAAATCCTGAAACCCTGATCCTGATCCAAAGACCCCCACCACGCGAGGTTCAATAGAACGCGCCTGGGGGTCGAGTGCCTGAGCCACCAGTACCAATGCGGCGACGGCAGCTGCATCTCCGGCTACAAGCGCTGCAACGGCATCACCGACTGCGATGACGGCGCCGACGAGAACAACTGCCCGTTCGACTACGACGACATCTACGGTAGTCTCACTCCATCTGACCCGGGCCTGAGCCACCTCTGTGTCTAAATTCGGAGCTCAAAGCCTTAGTTTTTACGGAAGAAAAAGCCAAAAGAGGGTTTTAATTTGAAGGCAACTTATTTTTAAATTTAAATCACAGAAAGAAAATCTCCAGATAGTTGCCTCTGAATTAGAGCTCTTCTCTTGACATTTTCCCAGGAGTCTTACCTAAAGTTTTGAGCTCAGCTGCCGCCTCAATCTCTCTCTCTCTCTCTGCGGGTCATAACATTTATCTTTTATCTTTCCTCCAACTTTTCATACACAAAAACACACACACTCCAAACACACACACACGACACACACACGACACACACACGACACACACACGACACCCACACAGACCCCGACCCGGAAAACAATCCGCTGAATGAATGTGATATCCTTGAGTTTGAATGTGACTTCGGTCAGTGCCTGCCGCTCGACAAGAAGTGCGATGGCAACATGGACTGTGACGACGAGACGGATGAGCTCGATTGTCAGTCCTATACAGGTAAAGACCCATCCAGTAACCCCCAGTGGCTCCAGGTGCTACTTACCAGCTACTTGCTAGCGATAACCACACACATCCTCATCCTACATCTACATCTACATCCCATGTGCCTCACCTGATCACCGCATCATTCGCAGAGCATTGTCTAGAGAACGAGTTCGAGTGCGACGACTACTGCCTGCCCCGCGATCAGCTGTGCAACGGCATTGCCAACTGCAACGATGGCAGGGACGAGCGCAACTGTACCTTTTGCCGTGACGATGCCTATCTGTAAGCCCCAATGCCCTGCGTTCATCATAACCATACTCTCCTCTAACCCAACTATCGATATGAATGTTCAAGTCAATGATCCCATCTTTAAGACTCACTTACGATTTTAATAGAAAATTAATTCTTTTTTAACAAATTAATTAAGTTCATCTAAATACTTTAAACAAAATATAATTAATAAGCTAGGTCTGTTAAAAAAACTATTTCCAACTCTTAAATTGAAAGCAAAGTAATCATTAATCGATCAATAATTTAAAACCATGCAATAATCGGGTGATTGGTCTTCTATCGATAGTTATCGCATCCCATCCCTATCATATCATAATCATTTTTCTGCTCTTCCATGTCACGGCTCCTACACTCCAACAACACACGACATCAACCACTTATCGACACACACAAACCACTCATCACCATGATCACCATCATCATCAACATCACAAAACCGATAAACCGATAAATTCATCGACAAAATTATCGCGAAAGCTGCAACACCGGCGAATGTGTGGCCGATACGCAGCGTTGCAACGGCAAAGCCGACTGCGCCGATGGCAGCGACGAGCGTCACTGCGGTAAGAAGCACCCGAAATCCCAACCACTGGATCCTTGTCATCCTTGTCCCAATGAGTCCCAGTTCCCAGCACCAACCTAGAATGTAGTTTGCTTCGCTATTGTGTTACCTATTTTGGGTTTAGAATTTATGCAGGTTTCCTCTCAAGTACTCACCGGTGATGTGTATATTTTTGCTTTGTAATTTCAAGAAAGGAAATTGTGTTTGCCGAATCAGCTGGCCTGCAACGGCACTTGCGTCAATCGGAGGTTAAGGTGCGATGGCAAAATCGATTGCCTCGATGGCTACGACGAGAAATATTGTGGCGGTAACAAAAAAAATTAAAAAAACAATTTAGATCTTCGTAATACCTTCGAGCTATTTCCCTATTAAAGTTTGAGCTGTTCTTCAGAGTATTTTTATGCTACATTTCCTTTCTCAAAGTCCTTGAAGTTCCTCTCAAGAATTCCTCTTTTGAACTATATATTTTGACCATTTTCTAGGAACTTAAACATAATTCTTACTACGTAATCAATTACAATTCTTGAATTCTCCTTACATTTTGATTTTTCTACCCTTCATATTCTTCTTCACTCTTTTATCCATCTCTTACTCGCCTCTAACCCTGCCTTGGTTTAATTAAACGATTGTCTTGTCTTGTTTCATCTTTATGTTAACCCCACACAACACCACCAACATCACCGCCAAACAACCAACATCCATGCCACATGCCACACACAACACCACTCAGCCACAGGCAACCGACACTACGACACAACCACAAAGAATGTCCTTGTTCCGAAACCGAGTCCAGTTCCACTACCAATACCAAGACCCACACCCTGCCTGCCCCATCAGTGGCGCTGTTCAAGCCTCGAGTGCATCGATCTCGAGTTGCGCTGCAATGGCATCGATGATTGCTTCGACGGATCCGATGAGGGCCTGACTTGCTTCGATGGTAAACGCGTTTAGAAATGCCCAACTTCTTCTGGGAACTGCAATTATATATTATAGTTAATCAAAGCCAATTTGATCGGGAGTTTTAGGCTAGTAGCTATCGAAATTAATCGAAGAAATCCGATCAAATTGGGCGCCATTTCACATACATTTACATTTACGATATTTGCACTTTTACGAGTCTATAGTTTGTAAGTCACTCCGCTGGGAAGCAGGTTTGTATGAGTTAGGAGTTAAGAGCAAAGATGAGGCAAGGCCTCGGCATAACCATAATCATCCCGCTTTCTTGTCTCTCTTTCTTGCTGCCACACACACATCCATCCAACCAACACACATCGCATGCCGACCATATATGTAGCCACCAACCGACTCAAGCCCAGCGACTGCACTCCGGACCAGTTCTTCTGTGACGAGTCGTGCTACAACCGCTCGGTGCGCTGCAACGGCCGAGCGGAGTGCGCCGACGGCTCCGATGAGGCCTCGTGTCCGCCATTGAACTCCTTGCCGTGTCCGCAGCACCAGTGCCGCTCCAGCGGCAAGTGCTATTCGGAAAGCGAGCGCTGCGACCGTCGTAGGCACTGCGAGGATGGCTCCGATGAGGCCAACTGTAAGTCTCCGTGTCTCAGTCTCCATTTTCATGTCCATCTCTCGCTCTCTCTTATATCGTCAATGCAGAAAGTCATGGTGGGTCGGTTTCCGACCGCTTATTTTATTTATTTCCCATTAAGCACCTTTTCTAAGTGTCTGTAAACGTAAGCACCAGGCTTCTTCAGCACCAAAGTGTCTGTGAATATGAATATCGTATTTGAAAAGCACTCTCAACTATTGTTTTCCTATATTGAATATTGTATTTTTTACAAAGTCAAACAAAAAGGTAAAGAGATATAATTTCGTTTATAAGGAATCACAATTACATTTTGCACATTTGTCCATATACATATATTCATTTGCTAATCTCTCTGTCTGTAAACGTAAGCACCAGGCTTCTTCAACAGCACATTGTCTGTGAATATGAATATCGTATTTGAAAGGCACTCCCAAATATCGTTTTTCTATAAATTTTGAATATTGTAATTTTTACAAGTCAAAATATAAGGTACAAAGATTTCGGTTACAAGGAATCACACTTACATTTTGCACATCTATCCATTTATTGTAAATGCATCCATTTTGAATATCGTATGTGCTTTTTCATTTGCTAATCTCTCTCTCTTCTCTGTCTCTCCACGATCTCTCTCTCACTGTATCCACTCCGCTTTGAATATTTTTGTATAATTTCCACTTATTTTGCATTACTTGCTGTTCACTTGAGTTTTCTATGCACCGAATATCGTACGCGTACGCACCACCAACAGGCACTGGCATCCTGTGCAAGGATCACGAGTTCCTCTGCTTCGATCGCCAGTTCTGCATAAACGAAACGCAGCACTGCGATGGCTTCTACGACTGCCGGGACTTTTCCGACGAGCAGAACTGCATTGGTTAATGATCTCAGGCTATATCTTTAGATTTTTCTTTTGTTTTTTGATCGATTTAAATATAACCTTTATTGGTATTTCTAGTTTATGGATAAAGCATGCTTCAAACATTTTATGCACTGTTTATTTTTACTTTCTTGATATATAGATCGTAAACTTCCCAAGCGAAATTAAACTTAGATTTTCAGCATAGCTCTTATATATAAGTTCCCTGACTAATTCTTCTTTTTAATTTTACCCCTAGGCTGCGCCGAGACCCAGTTCCGCTGCAGCAATGGCGACTGCGTCCAGGGTTCGGCCAGGTGCGATGGCTATCCCCACTGCAGCGACAGCTCCGACGAGGTCAACTGCGCGGGCAGCCTGGAGTGCCAACCCAACCAGTTCCGCTGCGACAGTGGCCAGTGCGTGAGCTCTGCGGTGCGATGCAATGGCAAGACGGACTGCCGGGACAGCTCCGATGAGCGCAATTGCGGTAAGTTCTTAAATCCTAGAGATCCTTCCTTGAGGGGTTTAGACATGAGACATCACCATCACTGGGCTCGAGGGAATTTTCCATAAAGAAAGTAAAGAACCTGCCTCATAAAAGGTCATTACCCAGCCGAGGGCAACACGGCCAGGCCCACAACGACCACAACTAGCACCACTAGCACTACAACTGTGACTCCTTTGAGGATCCTGTGTCCACCTACTGCCTTCCGGTGCGACAACGGACCCTGCATCTCGCTCTCCATGCGCTGCAATGGAAGGATCGACTGTCCCTACGACAGCAGCGATGAGCTGGACTGCGGACCCATATCCAACGAGATTGATCGTAAGAACCAGAAGAACCCGGAGAACCTGAAGAACCTGAAATACCCCCAGGAGAAAGCCCCACATAACAGATTATCCAACCCCTTAAAAGTAGCTACTAACTCAGAGGGAACCAGGGCTATGGCTACCAAGCACTCAAAATCGTTTTAGAAATCACTTTCATTTAACATTGAACTTAGGTTTAATTTTTAATTTATTTTATGAAAGATAATAATAAAAATGCTTTCTCCCTTAGCCGCCGAGCCCAGCCCAGGACGTGGCTCCAACCAGCTGAATCTCAGGACCTACCCAGACAGTCAGATCATCAAGGAGAGTAAGTATCAAGGAGATGTCAAGTCTCTCGCCCCAAAAACCTTTGCTCTCTGTTTTCTCCCGAAATGTGTGGAAAAAGAAACGTCAACCCTATAATTGCCTTCGTTCTTTGTTCTCGTTAATGCTTAACCCAACAAATCAAAAATATAAAACCCAATTCTTATAAATCTAAAATAAATTCAAAACCGCAGGATATATTAGGGAGGGTAAGTTGGCCTAACTACAACACACAAATTAGCACAATTTATGCATTCGTAGTACCGAGATCCGAATGATCTCCGACACCAGCACCTGGAAAGCACCACCTAAGCACGATCTATATTGGTTTGGAGTTGGAGTTGTACATTTTGTCGAAATTCCGAAAATCCTCAATCCCTGATAGTTTCTATTTCTTGTATTTAAGTGTCTTACCCTTGCCTTGAACCCGTAAAGAAGTAAAGCCTATCCCCCCTATAACTTAGCTCGTCTTCCTTAAAACCCTTGAGTTGCTTCCCTTTTATTAATCCTTTTGTGCTTGCCAGGTCGCGAGGTGATCTTCCGTTGCCGAGACGAAGGTCCAGCCCGCGCCAAGGTCAAGTGGTCGCGTCCTGGAGGAAGACCCCTGCCTCCCGGCTTTACAGATCGTCAGGGTCGCCTGGAGATACCCAATATAAGGGTGAGTACCCCCCTTAGGTTTGAGATAAACCTTACTATTGTACACTCCCAGGCTTTTATTTTCAAATAATATCGTCGGTTTGATTTTATTTCTAATGATTTTTCGCGAGCTGATCGTTCTTATTCTTATTCTTTTCTTAAAAATCTAGCTTAACTTTATGCGTTAGGACTTTAATCGATAACATTCGATTGATAATACAAAAGGAGCTGTTTACACTATATATTTTTAATCCTCTTCCAGGTGGAGGACTCTGGCACGTATGTGTGCGAGGCCGTGGGCTATGCCAGCTACATTCCCGGACAGCAGGTCACCGTCTCCCTCAACGTCGAGCGCTGTGAGTATGAGTCCTGGTCCTGGGTGGGTTTTCCTAGGAAATCTCTAAGATTTCTATCTGTGTGTCCTAAAAAATGCAAGCAGCCTGGGGAGAGCACAAGTACCAGGAGCTGCGTTCCAACAGGATACGCTATGGCACCGTACCTCACATCGATCTAGAGTTTTTTGGATTAGGTAAAATATGGATCCTGGGGTTTCTTTAGGATTAAACTTAATAACTTTTTCTCTTTGTCTTTAAATCCCTGCCGCCTTTGGCTGTGGCCTTGGTAAGATTTAGTTCCCCTCTCTTTAATTTATATTTATTATTTAATTTAATTTAATTTATTTACTAATTAAATTCCTTTAAACCCTTCTTAAGATAACGACGTGGGCTCTCGACCCTCCTCAGCCTGCACGGAGTACCAGGCCACCTGCATGAACAACGAGTGCATCGACAAGTCGGGCATCTGCGATGGCATCCCCCACTGCTCCGATGGCTCCGATGAGCAGGGCTGCAGCCATGGCATGCGTTGCCAGCCCAATCAGTTCATGTGCGCCAACTCCAAGTGCATCGATCGCACCTGGCGTTGTGATGGCGAGAACGATTGCGCGGATAACTCCGATGAGGCCTCCTGTGACCCAGAGCCCAGTGGTGCTCCTTGCCGCTACAGCGAATTCCAGTGCCGCAGCGGTCACTGCATTCCCAAGAGCTTCCAGTGCGATGATTTGAGTGACTGTATGGATGGCAGCGATGAAGTGGGTTGCAGTAAGTATCTGGGATTATTCCTCCAACAAAGTGAGATCTCTAATCATAAACCTCCTTTGTAGTTGCCCCCATGCCCATCCGCCCGCCGCCGCCCGTCAAGAACCTGAAGGAGGGCGAGTCTTTGGACTTGACCTGCGTGGCCACTGGCACCCCTACACCCACCATTGTGTGGCGCCTCAACTGGGGTCATGTTCCGGCCAAGTGCGAGTCCAAGAGCTATGGCGGCACCGGCAGCCTTCACTGTCCAGATATGAGGCCTGCTGATAGTGGCGCCTACTCCTGCGAGATCATTAATACAAGGGGTACGACCTTTGTGACCCCTGATACTATTGTAACCGTGACCCCGGTGCGCACCGATGTCTGCGAGGCTGGGTTCTTCAACATGCTGGCCCGGAAGTCGGAGGAGTGCGTCAAGTGCTTCTGCTTTGGCGTGGCCAGTGCCTGCGACAGCGCCAATCTCTTCACCTACGCCATTCAGCCACCCATCCTCTCCCACCGCGTGGTCAGCGTGGAGCTGAGTCCCCATCGCCAGATTGTGATTAATGATGCGGCGCCAGGACAGGATCTATTGACCCTCCACCATGGCGTCCAGTTCCGCGCCTCAAATGTTCACTTTGGAGGTCGGGAGACGCCCTACCTGGCTTTGCCCACGGAGTACATGGGCAACCAGCTCAAGTCGTATGGCGGCAACCTGCGCTACGAGGTCAGCTACCTGGGCAATGGAAGACCCATCAATGGACCGGATGTGATCATCACGGGCAACCGCTTCACCCTCACCCACCGGGCACGCACCCAACCGGGTCAGAACAACAAGGTTAGCATTCCCTTCCTCCCCGGAGACTGGCAGAAACCGGATGGCAGGAGAGCCACCCGCGAGGAGATCATGATGATACTGGCCAATGTGGATAACATCCTCATCCGGCTGGGCTACCTGGACAGCACTGCCCGCGAGGTGGATCTCATAAACATTGCTTTGGATTCGGCGGGCTCTGCGGACAAGGGTCTGGGCAGTGCCTCCCTGGTGGAGAAGTGCTCCTGCCCGCCTGGTTATATTGGCGACTCCTGTGAGACCTGCGCTCCTGGGTATGTGCGCCAGCCCGGAGGCCCCTGGCTGGGCCACTGTGTGCCCTTCACCCCCGAGCCCTGTCCGGCGGGTAGCTATGGTGATCCACGACGCGGCGTGCCCTGCAAGGAGTGCCCCTGCCCGCAGAGCGGCAGCAACAACTTTGCCAGTGGCTGCCAACTCAATCCCGATGGGGATGTGGTCTGCTCCTGCTACGAGGGATACACCGGAAGGCGCTGCGAGAGCTGTGCCGCTGGTTACCAAGGAGATCCCCTGGTGCCCGGTGGCGGTGGATGCCGCAAGATCCCAGACTCCACGTGCAATGTGGACGGCACGCTAAGCATCAACAGCGATGGCACCTGCCACTGCAAGGATCTGGTGACCGGGGACAAGTGCGACAGCTGCTCCGCCAAGAGCTTCCATCTGAACTCCTTCACCTACACGGGCTGCATGGAGTGCTTCTGCAGTGGGCTCCAGGCGGACTGCTCGAGCAGCTCCTGGTACCGTAACCAGGTGTCCAGCACCTTCCAGAACCGGGTGAACCACGGCTTCGAGCTGGTCAACGACTACACCCGTCCCTCGCCCGATGCCCTGCCCGTAACCTTCTCGGAGGTGTACTCGGAGCTCAGCTTCAGTGGGTCGGCGGATCATGGCGGAGATACCTTGTACTGGAGCCTGCCCGCCGTCTTCCTGGGCAACAAGCTGACCGCCTATGGAGGCAAGCTGAGCTACACTCTCAGCTACAGTCCCCTGCCCAGTGGGATCATGTCCCGGAACAGCGCCCCCGATGTGGTCATCAAGAGTGGCGAGGATGTGATGCTCATCCACTACCGCAAGTCCCAGGTGAGTCCCAGTGTGGCCAACACCTACGCCGTGGAGATCAAGGAGAGCGCCTGGCAGCGCAACGATGGGCAGTTCGCCAACCGGGAGCACGTTCTGATGGCCCTCAGCGACATCAAGGCCATCTACATCAAGGCCACCTACACCACGAGCACCAAGGAGGGATCCCTCCGACAGGTCACTCTGGACACGGCAACGGCTACGAATGTGGGCAGCCAGAGGGCCTGGGAGGTGGAGCAGTGCCGCTGCCCGCCAGGCTACCTGGGACTCTCCTGCGAGACCTGCGCCCCCGGCTACAAGCGCGACCAGGAGTACGGCCTGTACCTGGGCCTGTGTGTGCCCTGCGAGTGCAACGGGCACTCCAATCAGTGCCATGGCGAGACGGGAGAGTGTGAGGTGAGTTTCGGGTGGGAACTAGTAAACTGATACAAAAAAATTGTCAGATTTTTGAGATTATTGGTCCTAGAATCACGAAAGTAGCGTAATCACATTTTGTTCTAAGTGCTAAGTTCATTTAGTTACTGAAAATAACCTGATAAATCTTATTTTGGAAATTTTTGGAATTTTTGGTCTTATATTAAGACTTAAGTTAAGATTGCATAAAATCTTAAAAGGAGATTTTATTTGTTCTATCAGTATAGGGATTACCCTTTAAATATTCCCTTCAATCCCTTTTAGAATTGCGCGGACAACACCGAGGGCCCCAACTGCGATCGCTGCTCCCCTGGCTATGTGGGCAACCCCAGCCGGGGCACCCCCTACGACTGCGAGCCGGACAACTCCAGTGGTTACCCCCCACGACCCCAGCCCAGTCCGGGCAACCAGACCGCCGGAGAGTGCGAGAGATGGTGCCAGCCGGAGGGCTCGGTGGGCTGCCGCGACAACTACTGCCAGTGCAAGCCCAATGTGATCGGGGATAGGTGCGATCAGTGTCGTCCTGGAACCTATGGCCTCTCCGCCCGCAACCCGGATGGCTGCAAGGAGTGTTACTGCTCCGGTTTGGCCACCCAGTGCAGCTCAGCGGAGCTTTACCGCCAGCTCATCCCCGTGGACTTTATCCAAACGCCACCACTGCTAACGGACGCCAATGGAGACATTGAGGGCGATGTGGAGCAGGACCTGAAGCACGATCTGGCCACCAACATGTACACGTACTCGCACTTGACCTACCTGCCCAAGTACTGGAGTCTGCGAGGAAGCCTGCTGGGCAACCAGCTGCTGGCCTACGGAGGCCTCCTCCAGTACCGACTTCAGGTGGAGTCCTACGGCGACTACCAGCCCGGCTACGATGTGATCCTTATTGGTAATGGATTGAAGCTCATCTGGTCCCGCAGCGATGGGGATGCCGAGGCCGAGAGCTATAGCGTGAGGCTGCACGAGGACGAGCACTGGCAGCGCCAGGATCGCGGCTCTGTGCATCCCGCCTCCCGCTCCGACTTCATGTCTGTGTTGTCCAACCTGGAGGCCATCTTAATACGGGCCACGCCCAAGGTGCCCACGGAGAGGACTTCCATACGCGACGTTATCCTGGAGACTGCGGTGTCCGTTGCGGTACCCGGCGCCACCCATGCCGCCGACATCGAGGTGTGCCAGTGCCCGGCCGCCTACACGGGCAACTCCTGCGAGGCCTGCGCCCCGCTCCACTACAGCGACGCCAGCGGGTTGTGCCGCCAGTGTCCTTGCGAGGCTTCCAACACCGAGTCCTGCGGCCTGGGCGTCGGCGGATACGTGCAGTGCAAGTGCAAGCCACGCTGGAAGGGCGACCTCTGTCGCGACATCGGTAAGTCGGGAGTCCACCGGCCCCACTACGACATCTTATCCATTATCCTCCGATCTCTACACCACCACCTCCGCTATCCCTACGCCCTTCTCGCCCAGCTCCTGCATACTCGTACCCGCTACAGGGCATACTCTCTCTCCGGCTAGCGTTGCGGGGTATACTGTAGTCGCGTAGATGTGTGTAACAGGCGGAAGGAGGCCTCTCCTATCCCTTAGTCTCTATATATATGCGCTTTCAAATGCCCGCTCAGAGTTTGCTAAGGCTAAGGTCTGGTAGTTTGGGATCTGTATTAGCCACAACCGAACCTTTTGGGATGCTTGACTCCCTTAACCCGAGGAGTGATCATAAAAAGTTTCAAGTCATTTGGTAAATATTATATCAAAAAAATCCCATAACTCGGGATCTATCACAGCTACAGCCGAACTCTTTGGTATGTCCCACTCTCTTAACCCCAGGAGGGATCATAAGAAGTTTCAATTTCTTTGGTAATAATAATAATACAAAAAAGTCTCGTAACTCGGGACCTGTAGAAACTACACCAGAACCCTTTGGTATGTCCCATTCTCTTAACCCTAGGAGTTATCATAAAAAGTTTAAACTGTTTTGGTAATAAGTAAGCTAAAATAGTCCCATAACTCAGTATCTAACAGAGCTACAACCGAACCCTTTGGTATGCCCCAATCTCTTAGCCTAAGAAGTATTCATAACAAGTTTTAAATTCTTTGATAAGGAGTAAGTAAAAAAATCCTATAACTCGAGATCTACAAAAGCTACCACCGAACCCTTTGGTATGCCCCACTCTCTCAACCCAAGGAGTGATCATATAAAGTTTCAACTTCATCAGTAACAAGCAAACCCAAATATTATTATAAATTCATACTTGCAAGTCTTGACTTTGAGCCAAGAGAGCGACTCTGAGTAGCGGGCATCGCATGATCGGCGCTCACCGATCATCCAGTTCTTACCTCTTTTATTTACTCTCTCCTTTCTCTCGGACTTTGTTTTTGTCATTCCTCCTTCTCCTCCTCCCCCCCTACGCCATCATCATCGACTCCACAAACAAAAACTAATTGAAATTCGATATCGAAAATATGTAAAAACCAACAAAAAAATGAATCTGAATTTGAATCTAAAAATTGCAAACACAACAATCAACAACAAACAACATCCTCCCATCCATCCACATTCTAGACACATCGCCCATTATCGAAGAACCGCCCAAGAAATGTGATATTCGCGCGGGCTATCAGTTGAATATCGCGGACAACGAGACAATCTCGTATAATGACACGCTGCAGATATATAAGGGCAACAGAATCATAGGAAATATAACCAAGCTGAGCTACCGCTGCCGAGGTTCGCTCCACCGAACTGATCCACTCTGATCCACACAACTACCGTAGCTCTCTCTGTCTCTCTGTCTCTCACACAATCACCTAGACAAGAAATCAGCACCAAACTCCCCCGTAAAACTCTACCTAAAACTCTGCCTAAAACTCTCTCCTAAAAGTACTTCTCCTAGAGCCTAGATTTGTGTAGAGCTGTGTCTAAAAAAAAATCAAAAACTACAAACTAGAAACCCATAAGTAGACCACGTGAGAAGTTTCGCTGTAACTGGGCTAGCTCCTGTCTTCTCTCCTCTTGATCCTCTTTTTCCCTATCTCTCTTTGTGATCTTTCGGTGATCTAAACCTAGTTAGTCGCTGTTACTATGTGTCTTAGTACTTGTCTCACTCAAGTAGTTTTGCAGGCCTAGTCCTCTTCGTGTGTTCGTGTCCCCCTCTGTCTCTCTTTGTATTATTATTATCTGTTGTATTTTATTAGGTACAGTCTTTGATGAATGGAAAGCCAAGGAAAATTGGCCCAGAAGAATCTACTCATAGATCATATCGCTATGATACTAACCCCAGAATCTGTTCCGTGTGCCCCTCATGTATCTCACAGTGCGTTTCCCTAGGATAGGTTGCTTAGAAAGACGTAACCCCTACTAACCCCCAAGTTTCCCATTAGTGATCGTTGATCTTTACTTAGTTTTCCAGTTTACTTTTCGATTAAACAAACCGATAACTCCACATTCTGTGTGTAAATACGAAAACTAACTAGAGTCACTAAAGAAGTAGCAAACAAATATAAAGCCCCGAAGCGCACTGTCTCTATGTCTTGTAAGCCTAACCCCCCCCAGAGGGTAGTAGTACCCTGAAACCCCCCCCTGATCTCACCTGACCTCCCCCGATAGGCGTCATTAAACCGCAACCACCAGTCACTAACACCTTACCGAAACAAAAAGCCTTACTCACTCGCCGTAAGGAACTCTTCGAGTTTTGTGGGAACTCCCAGGGAAAGCGTAAGCTCCTTTGCCTAATCCAAACTTCTTCGCTACCATAGACAATGGCCAGGATCAGCGTCCTCCGGTTCAGGATGAAGTGGGCACCCAGATCATAGTGTCCATAGCCAAGCCGGAGATCACCATTGTGCCTGTGGGCGGTTCCCTGACCCTCACCTGCAGCGGTCGCATGCGCCTAACCAATGTGAGTTGCGGGAAATTATTTATTGAAATTATTTTTAAGGGAAATGTTGATATCTTAGGACCCCGTCTTCGTGAGCTGGCACAAGGAGAACAGCTACATGACCCAGGAGTCCGAGGTTCGTGGCGGCACCCTGCACCTGTACAACCTGAAGATCGACGATTCCGGCACCTACACCTGTCGGGCTGTTAACAATGAGACCTCGCACGTGTTCGAGGACCGTGTCTCCATCACCATCACCCGTGAGTTCGCCCTTTCTTACTCTATAATTTTTAATACTAATATTAATAATAAATTCATTGAAAATTGCCTGCCATAACCAAAGGATATGCCAAGGAAATGCTGGCACGCTATGGTACCTAGAGACTAAACTAACCTTTGACCTATTATCTCCACTTATTATCTCCACTTAATACTAACCATTCCTGAATAATTCTCCTTCTCCAGCCGAGAGCCAGCGCAAGCCCGCCCAGATTGTCAACCTGCCGAACCATGTAACCTTCGAGGAGTACCAGCAGAGCGAGATCAACTGCGAGGTGGAGGGCAATCCGGCACCCACGGTCACCTGGACGCTGGTCGATGGCCAGCGTGAGGCTCACACTCGCACCTATGGCAGCCGCCTGATCTTTGATTCGCCCAGGAAAACCGACGAGGGTCGCTATCGCTGCCAGGCCGTGAATAGCCTGAGTCGCGACGAGAAGTACGTCCAGGTCTATGTCCAGAGCAGTGCCCCCCAGCCACCGCCACCACGGGATCGCCTCTACATCCAGCCGGAGGAGTACAATGGCCTCGCTGGAGACACCTTCCTCTTGAACTGCCAGACGACTAGTGTGGCCTCCCTGCGCTACGAGTGGTCGCACGAGGGTTATCCTCTGTCCGCATCGGCGCCTCGCAACCTCTACATCAGCGGTCCCTCGCTGGAGGTGCGGGATGCCAGCGATCGCGACTCCGGAACCTACACCTGCGTGGCCTTCGATCCGCGCACCCGTCGCAACTTCACCGCCGATGCCCGCGTCTACATCGAGCCGCGCCACCAGCAGCCCGTAGTCGATGGGTGGGTTTAGTCTTTATAATCTTAAATCTCTTATATTTTATTATTTATTATTTAATTTAATGCCAACAGATCTGCACCCGTGATCTTCCCGCTGGAGGGCATGATTGTGGTGGAGCAGGGTCGCGACCTTAGCGTCACCTGCCAGGCCAGCGGCTCTCCACATCCCTCTGTGAAGTGGACCAAGGTCCACGACCAGATGGCCAACAACGTTCATGTCAGTGGCAATGTGTTGACCATTTACGGAGCACGTCCAGAGAACCGCGGTTCCTACTCCTGCATTGCCGAGAACAGCCACGGCGCCGATCAGGCCGGCACGCATATCGACATTGAACGTAAGTGGTCTGGGGTCCAGACGAGGGATATACCTTTGCCTTTATAGCTACCTATGTCTTGAGAGTTGTGGTCAAAGGGCACTGAATGAAAGGTTTACTTGATATTTTACTTCAAATATTCCCAAAGGGGGGAGGTTAGTCCTGTTGGAACCCTATAGATTTTGCTAAAACTGTGGGGGTTGAGTCTTTTTACAACTCTGGGGGTAGACTCTTTTTTGAACCTTAAAGCACTTGTAAAAACTCTGGGCGTTGAGTCTTTTAGGAATCCTTAATAACTTCTAAGAACTCTGGGAACCTTTAAGGAAGTTCAAGGGAACCTCCTTTGACCTTAGCTTAACTTACAACCCGGAACTCCTCGGGGGGATCTTCTTCGCAAGCTAGGTCAAAGTTACTTCTAGGAAACAAACCGGAAGGGTTACTTGATCTTTCCTAGAGGATCCTGTTTTTATTTTAGTTATTTCCTAGGGGGGTTTATTCTTTTTAAAACCTTTATACTTTAACTTCTAGGGGTAGAGTCTTTTTGGAAACTTAAAGAACTTGTAACAACTCTAAGGGGTAGAGTCTATTTTGAACATTAAAGAACTTGTTAGATCTCTGGGGGGTAGAGTCTTTTTTGAACCTTAAAGAACTTGCTAGATCTCGGGATCCTTTGGGAAAGTTCAAAGATAACCTCCTATTGACCTCAGCTGAGTTTACAACCCTGAACCCCTCGTGGCGAATCTCCTGACCTAGCTAACCATACCTTTGCTCTCTCGCCTGTCGTTTTATTTTCTTTCTTCCCTTGAAACACACTGATTACCTTCGACCTCTGACAACTATTATTTAAACAAATACCCCTTAATCCCCTACCTGACCCCCCCTGACCTCATGATCTTAATTTAATTTAAAAACCAATACATGCCACATGCACACAAAGTGCACAAGAGTGGAGTCGGTAATAAGACTGGTCCGCACAGCCTGATCCTTATACTAATCGGTGCCACCACCGTCGTTTGCTTGCTTGCAGCTCGGGAGCGTCCGAGCATTAAGATAGAGTCCGAGGGCACCCAGACCCACTTGGTGGGCGCCCAGGCGTCGCTCTACTGCACCGCCACCGGCATACCCGAGCCGCACGTGGAGTGGGTACGCGTCGATGGTCAGCCCCTGTCGCCTCGTCACCGCGTCGAGGGTCGCGGCTACGTTGTGTGAGTAATCCTTATATAATCACCCCCTCTTAAAAGGATTATCTATAAATACTCTATATATATATATATTCGCGCAGGATCTCTGACATTGCCATTGCCGATGCCGGCGACTACGAGTGCCGGGCCAAGAACGAGGTGGGCGAGGCCTCCGGCGTTGCTACCATACGCGTCCTGGAAGCTCCCCTGGTGGAGATCAGGCCCAGCGAGCAGTACGTTAGCCTGACTGAGGGCGATGAGCTGGAGCTGGAGTGCATTGCCAGCGGCTATCCCAATCCCCATGTCCAGTGGACCACCCCGCAAAAGGAGGCGGGTCTCCGTGGAATTTCCGGCGACGAGCGCGACAGCAACACGGCCATTGTCAAGGTGTATAGGGTTACCCAGGCCGATGGCGGCATCTACACCTGCCGCGGTCTCAACGAGGCCGGCAACGATGAGCGCAGCCTGCGCGTCGAGATCCATCCCAAGCGTGGCGATATCGGAGCACGTAGGTGTTAGCCCCCTCCCAGAGCTCTTACCCTATCTTCCAAATTTTCCTTACTCTCCTCCTCAGATGATGATGACGATGGCAGCGATCAGGGACCCGGCTATGGTCCGGGACCGGGACAACTGCAACCGCAGCCCGGCTCCACCCAACTGGCCACGAACATTGGCGAGAATGTGACCCTGACCTGCGGCATTAACTCGTATTTGACACCCACCTGGGAGCGCGTCGATGGCACTCCACTGCCACCGAATGCCCATCGTGTGAGGAACAGCCTGGTGATTGCTTATGTTCAGGAGCAGAATCTGGGCAAGTATCGCTGCAATGGCGTTGATAGCAATGGGCAGGTGGTCACCTATGTGGTGAGGGAGCTGGTACAGCTGCCCCTGCCCCAGATCACCTTCTATCCCAACATACCGCTGAATGTGGAGCAGGGACGCAACGTGGACATCCACTGTCAGGTGACGAATGCCCGGCCCGAGGATGTGTACTGGAGCACTGATAATGGACGTCCGCTGCCCAGGTAAGGGTCTCTTAATCTTAGTTCCAGGAAACCCTTTACCTTATCCCCATCCCAGCTCCGTTCGCATCGAGGGCAATGTCTTGAGGTTCGTGGCCATTACCCCGGCCGATGCCGGTGGCTACCACTGCACGGCCTCTAATAGCTATGGCAACATCACCAAGATCGCCCAGGTGTGGGTCAAGCCGCCCTACTTCCAGCCCCAGCCGCAGTCCCAGGTGCAGCAGTCCCGCGAGGGCGACAGCGTCCAGCTCAGATGCAGCGTGACCTCCCAGTACGGCACCGAGGTGCGCGGCAATGTTCAGGTGAGCGAGCAACCTTTGCCGACTTCCCTAGAGATCGTTCCTTAACCTCTCCCCCAATCAGTTCCGTTGGCATCGCGAGGATGGCAGCGAGCTGCCCCACAACGTCCGCCCGGACAGCCAAGTGCTGATCCTCACCCAGCTGCGGCCGGAGGACGAGGGCCGCTACATCTGCGAACAGTACGACGTGGCCAGGGGGCATAGCCTGCCCGCCACCTCCGTTGACTTGAAAGTTATAAGTGAGTAATCGCCCCCGGGTTGGGTTCCGGTCCACAGTCCGCAGGATACCCCCGTCCGGTCCGACCAAGCGAGCCCATCTCCTATCTCTCTCGTTCTCCCTCTCTGTCCCCACTCTATACCCCAAAAAATATCACAAAAAAAAGAAGGAAAACCCCCCCTGATCGAAAATCAAACGAACTTTAAGAAAAATATATAAAAGAAATATAAATTTGGAAGGAACTTCCCGTTAATGTCAAGGACTAGGCTTTGTTAAGCAGGTTTGATCGTTCGCTGATTTTACTAATTCACCACTCTCTATATATACACTACAC
The DNA here is from genome assembly GCA_008044355.1 of Drosophila lacteicornis. Lineage (NCBI taxonomy): Eukaryota > Metazoa > Arthropoda > Insecta > Diptera > Drosophilidae > Drosophila > Drosophila lacteicornis. Next base: position 167,183 of record VNKF01012812.1, read on the forward strand.
ATATATATACCTGAATACGCCTATATATATACTATAAATAAAACACATCAATGTACTCCGTATCTGTTAACCTAAGACTCAGATCCAGATCTAATTAAGCAGAAAAAGAAACCACACACGAAAAAAAAACCAAACCTGTAAATACGCAAACGGATATAGCCATCTATGTATGTATGTCCCGCACTGTAGGGAGCCGTTTTCCGGGTACACACACACTCTGTATATAACCAACGATATACCACAATCGATATATATCGATCATTGCCAATACTTTACACAAAACACCTGGGTGATGACAAGTAACCACGAAACTCAGCTCCCGATCGTGTTAAACTATATATTTATATATATATATCTGCATGCAATCGAAAGTCCAAGGTCCAGAATATTCCAAATTCTCTTTTTTATAATTTTTTTTCTATAATCCTAAGCCCTGCGAAAAAATCTATATAAATATATACATAACTCTACGAAAAACATGATTCTTTCAAAACTTGATAAATCCTAAGCTTAACCAAAATGGCTGCCAAAAAAAATTAAAAACTAATACGATATACTTAAGTGAACAAATAATATTAACATTAAAAACACTTGCACAACCAACTGTGTAAAGCAAACAATTGTAACATATTCTTTTTATTTACTTCCCAAAAAGGCTCTTGCAGTGACCTAAAAAATGTCTTTCCGATTGCAGAATTTATTTAAATCATAAATTATAATAATTGGTATAACTGCAAGGGTTTTAATAGCTTCGGTTTGCCGAGGTCCACCTTCTTTTGTTGCCGTTTTTTGATTAACATTTAAAGCTTTTGTTGGTGTCGGCTCTCCTCATCGGATATTGTATCTTTACGGTTGGAATTAAGTATCTGTTAGCTCTAAAGGTTATGGGTTTTACTATGGTCCACTGTTTGTTTGTGTTTTTGTGTATAAGATTAAGTGTAAATCAATGACAAAGTTAACTATTTAAGATAATCACTGCACAATCTTTACCTCGACCTCGCTCTCTCACTCTCTCCTATCTGTACTCTCTGTACTCTCTGTACTCTTTACTCCTGTACTCTTTACCTGCAACCTCATCACCTGAACTGCACCGAAAAAAAAAACAAAACTCGAAATACGAAAGAGAACAGCACAAATGTAATTGTAAATAATAACTTCTTGAATCAGATAAAATCAGTCAAACAGTCAGCTGTAGAAAAGGAATCCGCAGTCCACAAACCACAGATCACAATCCAGAGAAGAATCCCGAGAAGAATCCGAGGTCCTAGACTCTTACTCGAACACAACATTAATTAAATTCATATTTATTTCTTTCTCTCTCACGCTTTTCTCTCTCTCTCTCTCTCCCACTTTCTTACATGTGCGCTTGTTGAAAATATTTTTAAATTTACCTTTGATTTGACTTGAACTTGACCTAAAAACACTATATATTTATGAAACGGTGTGCCCGTTGTGCTTTACAAAAACCAAAAAACAAAACACAAACAAATTTAATGGTATGGCATGCAACTGCAACTCAATCAATCAATCAATCCAACGACCAATCAACGACAATCAACAACCAACAAACAACGAACGAAAAATATAAAAAAATACCAATTAATACCGAATAATACCGAATACATCTAGGATATAACAACCCGTACATGTTCAAGGGCGGCCACAGCCCCAAAGATATGCCCTGCATGTTTCTGTATATCTGTACAGGTGTGTTACCACAGCCACTGCCGCCCAATCGAATCTAGAAATCGCAGCGAGCCTTCCTTATAAACCAATTTATCTTACATTTATTTTTGATTTCAAATTTTGCATTATTTTTTCTGTTCCTTATATTTTTTGTTCTGTTTTTTCATTATTATTATTATGATTTTTGTTTTCGTTTTCGCATTTGTTTTGTATTATTAATCTAATGATCTTGAGAAAATTTGTATTATGTAACATACTACTGCCTAACCCCTAGAGCAATAGAAGTTTTATATAAAAAATATGAGAAAAAAAAACAAAATAATACCAACAAAAATACCTGTACGGTCGATACTTTAATACTCTCCCCCCCAAGATCCCGAAAATCACTAAACACACACAGTGCCACGGCCTAGATTCGGTTAGAAGAGCACCTTCCACTCCCAGCCTCCAGCATGTGCTTGTGGAGACCAGTAAATCCGTAGCGCCCTGGTTTTTCTACCCTTCCTGTATAGTATATAGTATATCTCCAGGTTGAGGTACTAACTCGCAACCGATGGGCTTCAGTGCTGATCCTAATTTCTTATATTTTGTGCATTTCCACAACAAAATACCGAAAATACCACAAAACTACTATAAAACCCGAAAAAATAACGAAAATACTGTTTATACCGAAACCTACCTAAACTTACTGAAAAATACTACCGAAACAATTCCGAAAAAAATCCGAAAAATTCCGAAACCCAAGCAGACTTCAAAAGCGGCAAGCTCGCTCCGTCCAAGCACCTGACCTCCGGATCGGCTGCAGTGCGTCCAGCAGCGCCGCCATCCACACCTGCTTACGCCTGCCAGCCCAGCGACTTCAAGTGCGTCTCGCATCCGCACACCTGCATCCGGGCGGGAATGGTGTGCGACGGGATCTACGACTGTACGGATCACTCGGACGAGTTCAACTGCATCGCCGGGAGCAGGGCGGGCAAGCGCTGGAAGAAGGACCTCGGCAGGAGCCCAAGCAGGAGCAGGAGCCCCAGGAATCGTGGATATCGTGAAGATGGACAAAGGATCATCAGGAAGCGGCATCTGACGGAGCTCGGCAGCAGCAGCGGCGGTTGGTCCCAAGTTTTCTCTCCCTTTCTTTCCCCCTCTCTCTTTCTCTCTCTGGTATCTGCTCCTTAACTCAACTGTACCCACTTGTATCCTGTACTGTACTAACTGTGTCCTTTTCCTATTCGTTTTCCTTCCTCTTGCCTCCTTCCTAACTCCACTTTTCCTCTCTCACTTTAACTCAACTGTACCAACACATTCCTTCCCTTTCTCTCCTATCCTTCTTTATCCTTTACTTCCCATCTCGACCTTTGACTCTATCTCTATCCCCCCTTTCGCTGTCTAATTCCCCTAATGCTCGTGGGTGCACAAAATCGTAGAGTTTGCAAACGATTGCAAACTGGCACGGCACTCAATGGATAAGGATTATCGATAACAGATAGCCGACCAACGATAACCGATCAACAACAGCACCAATTACAAGCTCCACGGAGGATGTAATCAAGCAGCAACGGCGCACGCACTCTCGAATGGGCTTCAAGTAGAGCTTAAGACTTACCACCACCGTAAACGATATACTCGTATGAAAGTAACCAAAAAAAAATAACGATAAACGATAACCAAACGATCTGCCAACGATCGATCGCATATAACCTAGAAACTTTTGCAGCATTCTTCAGGTTTCGGCTACTATATATATGTATATATATATGAATTGCATGCACCAGGCTATGGCTACGATGTGTTACTAACTATAACTTAGAGTCTAGAATCTTGAAATTATTGTATATAACACGAAACATTCACACAAACACACACATACACATGCGCGCACACATTCAACCGATAAACGATAGCCTCTTTGTATAATATGTATCGATAACTGTAGCAACAAGTACCAAAACAAACCAGAAATGGAACATCTGCGAAATTCTAGTGGTAACCCAAGATCTGTAGAATTCGGCATTCAACGAAAACCAACAAAAAACCCAAAATAAGAGAACTTTAATGAGTAAAAACCCATTCGTAACCCCACATTTACTTGTATTCTGTGTGATTCGATCCGTAGACCAGTATTGAGTATATGTAGCTCCATCAAGTAGTCCCCATTCCACCTAGTCCCCTCTCTGTCGCTCTTTCTCTCTCTGTCTCTCTTTATGTATATCGTATATCGTATATCGTATATCTCTATGTATTGTCTAACTAGGAAGCCAAATTCCAAAAATCGATAAAAACTAAAACAAAACCAAGTGCGATATGAATCGAAATGCAATTCTTGTTAATTTTTCACTTTTAATTGATTTCAAAATCGATAATATATCGGAATTATATCGATAATGTATCGATAACCGTTCCTAATGTCGCTTTCGATAAGTATCGCCTTCTTTCTGTTTGAACCAACATTTTGACATGTGATTTTGCTAACTGTTTTTCTCTCTCTGTGTATTTTTTACTATCTTATTCCCATTTCCATGACTCTCCACACAAACTCACACACTCTACATTCTTACACTGAAACACTGTACACTCTACACTTTACACTGAAACATTCTACACTCTACACTTTAAACTGAAACACTCTACACTCTACACTCTACACTCTACACTCTACACTCTACACTCTACACTCTACACTCTACACTCTACACTCTACACTCAAACACTCAAACACTCAAACACTCAAACACTCAAACACTCTACACTCTACACTCTACACCTACACTGAAACACTCTACACTCAAACACTCTACACTCTACACCTACACTGAAACACTCTACACTCAAACACTCTACACTGAAACACTCTACACTCTACACTTTACACTCTCCACCCTACACTCTCCACTCTCCACACACACTCTCCAATCTCACCTATACATGCACCTTGCACTTGTGAATTGTCGCTGAATTGTGAACGTTCCGCCGACCATCCCTCGTCCTTCGTCCTCCGTCTGCCGTCTGGTCTGTCTCTGTGTGTGTCCCCGGTGTCTGGTGTCTGGTATCCCGGTGGTGCTCCTGCTGCAGCGCTTGGCCCCGTGCCCACACCGGGGCCCCTCTATACCGGCTACCTGCCGCAGGCTCGCCCGGAGCCGCTACAGCCGGAGGAGAACCGCGAGGAGGTGGAGGAGCGTCCGCGCGACTACAGCCTGAAGCTGGACCAGCAGTCGTCGAACCTGCTCGTCGGCGAGTCCACCGAGGTGGAGTGCTACTCCTCCGACGACACCTACACGGATGTGGTCTGGGAAAGGGCCGACGGAGCCCCACTCAGTGCCAACGTGAGGGTGAGTGTTCCCCTCTATTGATCCTTTTTTAAACCATATTAATAAGATGTACCTTTAGCAAGCGGGCAACCGTCTGGTGATCAGTCACGTGGCCCCCACCGATGCCGGCAACTATGTGTGCAAGTGCAGGACCGACGAGGGAGATCTCTACACCACCAGCTATGTCCTGGAGATCGAGGATCAGCCGCATGAGTTGAAGAGCTCCAAGATTGTCCATGCCAAAGTCGGTGGCCAGGCGGAGCTTAAGTGCGGCGCCGACGAGAGCCGCCAGCCCACCTACCGCTGGTGGCGTCAGTATGGTCAGCTCCAGGCAGGACGCAGTGTGGCCCAGGTAAGTTCCTCCTCTAGAATCCTGTGGAAACCCAAGAAAAACCCCTTTCCCCTTTCAGGAAAAGCTCTCCCTGGACAGTGTCCAGGCCAACGATGCTGGCACCTACATCTGCACTGCCGTTTATGGCGATGGTGAGACGGCGGACTTCCCCAACATCCTGGTGGTCACCGGGGCCATCCCTCAGTTCCGCCAGGAGCCGCGCAGCTACATGAGCTTCCCCACCCTGCCCGACTCCTCCTTCAAGTTCAACTTCGAGCTCACCTTCCGCCCCGAGAGTGATGATGGCCTCCTGCTCTTCAATGGCCAGACCCGGGGCAGCGGTGACTACATCTCGCTTTCCCTCAAGGATCGCTATGCCGAGTTCCGCTTCGATTTCGGTGGCAAGCCTTTGCTGGTGCGGGCCGAGGAGCCGCTGGCCTTGAATGAGTGGCACACGGTGCGTGTGCATCGATCCCGTCGCGATGGCTACATCCAGGTGGACGAACAGCATCCGGTGGCCTTCCCAGCACTCCTCCAAGTGCCGCAGCTGGACCTTATTGAGGATCTGTATATCGGCGGCGTGCCCAACTGGGAGCTGCTGCCCGCGGAGGCGGTGTCCCAGCAGACGGGCTTCGTTGGCTGCATCTCCCGCCTGACCCTCCAGGGACGCACCGTGGAGCTGATGCGCGAGGCCAAGTTCAAGGAGGGCATCACCGACTGCCGCCCGTGTGCGGAGCGGCCCTGCGCCAATGATGGTGTGTGCCTGGAGAGCCAGGCTACGGAGCAGGCCTATACGTGCGTCTGCCAGCCAGGCTGGACGGGCAGGGATTGCTCTACCCGTGGGGCCCAGTGCACGCCGGGAGTGTGCGGAGCTGGAAGATGTGAGAACACCGAGCGGGACATGGAGTGCCTGTGCCCGCTGAACCGGACCGGTGACCGTTGCCAGTACATCGAGCACCTGAGCGAGCACAGCCTGAACTTCAAGGATAACAGCTATGCGGCCTATGCCACGCCCCGGGTCACGAGGGTCAATATTACGTTGGCCGTGCGCCCCTCCAGCCTGGAGGATGCCGTGCTCCTGTACGCCGCCGAGTCCAGCCTGCCCAGCGGCGACTACCTGGCCCTGGTGCTGCGCGGTGGCCATGTGGAGCTGCTGATCAACACGGCTGCCCGTCTGGAGCCAGTGGTGGTAAGGTCGGCGGACCCATTGCCTCTGAACCGCTGGACCCGCATTGAGTTGTTAAGGCGGTTGGGCGAGAGCATCCTGCGGGTTGGAGACGCTCCGGAGAGGAAGGCCAAGGCCCCGGGCTCCGGACGGATTCTATCCCTGAAGACGCCGCTATTTGTGGGCGGCTACGATCGGTCGACGGTGAAGATCAACCGGGATGTGAACATCACCAAGGGCTTCGATGGCTGCATTGCGCGGTTGTACGACTCTCAGAGGTCCGTCCACCTCCTGGCGGATATCAAGGATGCGGCGAATATCCAGAACTGCGGCGAGCTGAACGAGATTGGCGGCGGCGCCAGCGATGACAGCGACAGTGAGCCCCTGCCCCCGCCTTTGCCGGAAATGCCCGAGGGCTCCCCGGGTGAAGAACTGCAGCCATATGCGATGGCTCCGTGTGCCAGCGATCCCTGCGAGAATGGCGGCACCTGCCGGGAGCAGGAGGAGCGTGCCCTGTGCTCCTGCCCGCTGGGCTTCAGCGGCAAGCACTGCCAGGAGCGTAAGTTCAGCTTGGATTTCTAGGATGAGTCTCAGTACTAAATTCCCTTCCTTGCAGACATCCAACTCGGCTTCAATGCCTCCTTCCGAGGCGATGGCTATGTGGAGATCAATCGCACCCAGTTCGATCCCGCTTTGGAGCAGGGGTACAGCTCGGTGGCCATTGTCTTTACCACCACCAAGGCCAATGGTCTGCTGGTGTGGTGGGGACAGCAGGCTGGCGAGGAGTACACTGGCCAGGACTTCCTGGCCGTGGCCGTCGTCGACGGGTATGTGGAGTACTCGCTGCGTCTCAATGGCGAGGAGGCGGTGATCCGCAATAGCGATACCCGCGTGGATGATGGAGCGCGGCACATTGTGATCGCCAAGCGGGAGGGCAACACCGCCATTCTGGAGGTGGACCGCATCCTGCATTCGGGCGAGACGCGACCCACCAGCAAGAAGCTGATGAAGCTGCCGGGCAATGTGTTTATCGGTAAGGAAGCTCTATGGGTTTCTCTTTGGTTCTCTTTAATTAATAAAATCCTTTTCTTTACAGGCGGCATTCCGGACATTGCGCAGTTCACGGGCAACCGCTACACGCACAACTTCCACGGCTGCATCGTGGTCGTCGAGGGCGAGACCGTGGGCCAGATCAACCTGAGTACCGCCGCCATCAACGGCGTCAATGTCAACGTCTGTCCCGCGTAAGTATCCTTGGGAATTGCTTCCTTCCTTCCTCCGATTAGCCTCCTTCTTGGCTCTAATCCCCGCCTGCGATTCAGTCAGTGGAATCCCTCTAGCCTCGTCTACCAAGAGATCGATGACGATAACGACATCGATGTGGATGCCAGGGACTCTAGCAACGATGCTGGCTTCTTCGATGAGCTAGATCAGCCGCCGCCGGTGCATATCTTCTATCCGCGTCCCAAGCTCAGCGAGTTTCCCGCCAGTCGCGGGCCATCGTTATCGATATCGTTATCGATACCAATCATTTTAAGCCTAGGACTATCGATTGGGCTTTTGCTGCCCGCTCCAAGCTAGGCTCGATTAATCGGTGATCGATTCAAGAATCGATATCAAACCTATTGAGCGGAGGCCCCCTTCCTATCGATTATCATATAAGCGGATGTGGAATCGATCAATATGCAATATTGATATATAAAATCCATGTCCGTTAAACCTTAAAAAACTGCGGTTATGGCACTTTTAAAGCTCGCAAGATCTCTGATCTAAAGCTAATAATCGATAACTTAGCTAGTTGAATTAGAACGTTTATAGTTTCTAGCTTGAAATTATCGAAATTATCGATATTCATCGAGAAAATTTCGTGATTAATTTGAATCTATATAATATCTATATTATTTCCCATTTATAATTCGAGTGCCATGGCCGCAGATTACTATATCAAATCATATACCTTTGGGAGTGTTACAATGGGAATTATCGTGCCATATCATCGCAGAATATCATGTTATATTATACAAAGTATAGTTAAAGTCGCAGCCATATAAACGGAGATAGATAATCGTCTAGAGTTAAGCCAGGACTAACATATAAGTGCGTTTTTTTTTTTCCTAGTCAATTAGGTAGCACCCGGATATATTGTTACAGATCTTATCGATAGTCTTAGCCACTTCTAGTTGGATTGTTCTCGTTTCGAAGCCAAGCTCAGGGCACACACCACTTGAAAGCTATATATATAACTCTGATTATACTCGATCTATAGGTAGAAACTTGTGCTTAGCTAGGAAGAACCCCTAAAGTTTAGGCTATAAAGTTCAGTGCGTTTCAGTTCTATAAAGCTGATTAAATCCCCTATTTGTCAATTAATCTCCCTGATCTCAATAAACCTTTATTTAATCTAGCTAAATACTTCTATAGTTTCAAAAGCGTTCCAAATTATCGAATATTAAAGTTACTTGGTAGTTAATTAACCCTTAGATATATTACATGTTTAAAGTCAGATAAAGAAAATATGTATAATCCAATCGGTCAATGTATGAATGTAAGTAACGAATGATGGAGAAATCAAAGTTCTTCGCGTTGAGACAAAGTCTGATATTGCAGCTTAGCGAGGCTTTTAACCAACACTGGCTTATCCTATTTTACCCAGCACTGAATAGGAGTAATTAATGCCTATAATGCCTATTATTAGTTAGTGAATTTAGTTGGGGATATAGCAAAGACTTTCCTTATATTTATTTCGATGTTATATTATATTTAATATATTTTTTATACAAGCGGGAGGTTGTTAACCAACACTGGCTGATCCTATAATAATTTACCCAGCACTGAAATCGCGTTATTTACTATTTTGGTTAATTTTTGTGATCTTATTTCCCTTGATTTTCTTAAATTCGTTAATTTACTTTTATAATTTTCCTAATTTCCCCCATTTTTCCTTGTTTTCTTTATTTTTTATGTACTTTCCCACACCAGTCACGAAGAGAGCCTGGGAGGAACCGAACCGCCAGTCGTCTGAGAGGACACAACCAGCAATCGAAATTAGCTTTTTAATTAAATAACATTAACAAAAAGAAACCATTTTTATATATACAAAACATACGAGAATAAGCCCAAGCAAAACCCAAAAAAAAAAAATTAAATATTATATGGCGTACAGATAATATGAAAACAAAAAAAAACGATCACTTCTACGACTAAAAGAATGCTTCTTCGATCCTTAAAGCCTAAGTTAAAGATTGTTAGCAAGGAACCCGCGCGGATATCACAAAAGCAAAATACACACGCACCGACGTTTTTTTTTTAAATTAACCTGCGAGAAGTGAAACGAAACAGAAACAATAATGCAGATAATGCTGAATAATACCAATACATGCAGATAAAGCCTAGAATCTAAGAACTAACTAACTAACTCGAACAAAGCAACAACAACAACGCATACTAGCCAACTTGCAACCACAACAACAACAACAGCAACAACACCAGCAAAAGCAATAAATGCTCAATAGTTGAAGGCATTTTTTATATTTTATAATTTTAGTTTCCTAGCTTGTAACTACAACTACGACTCTTTTTTTTTAATTGTTTTGTGGAAAAACCCCCCAGTGTAAAATCGGAACGCACACGCACACTCACGTAATTAATAAAACAAAATACCAATTGATACCATTTAATGATATAAAAAGAAGGAAAAATACCAACTATGAATGCAACTATTGTGAACGAACGAAAACTGTTGAGTGGATAAAAAGCAACAAACGCAACAAGCAGAAGATATATTAAAATGAAATCAACAACAATTTCGGCACGTGTTTGTTTTGGGGGGGTGTGGGAGGAGTGGGAGGAGTGGGTGGAGTGGGAGTAGGCAGGACTCGCACGCGGAGAGAGAGGAGAGCCACTCGCGCAGCTTCTAGCGCTCGTTCTTCGGCTCTGCTCTGGCTCTCCTTCGTCTCTGCTTCGGCTCGTGCGGTGGTCGGCGGCGGCCGGTGTGGTCTCTCGGCTGCTGCCCTCGGTTCACTTCGTTTCGCGCCGCCGAGCAAGACAGTCGTGTGTGCCGCACAGAGAGAAAGACCGGAGAGAGCGCGGAATAGAAAGAAAACAGTCGCCCTAGTCCCCGTGTTAATTACCTTTATATTTATTTACCTTTTTTTTTGTTGGGTTCCCAACTGTTTCAAAACCCAGTGAGTGTTCATTTTAACTCTACTTCAAAAGCCAACAAGAAATCAAACGTAAGAAAATCCCGAAAATCCCCAGCGAGATCGAGAAAAGTGCGTGTGCCAAGTTTGTTTTTATTTTTAAAACGGCAACCGGCTAAAAAGAAGCGGCCGCAAACACCTAATAACAATAAATTATGGTCCCGGCGGAACATCAACATCAATAATTCCGAAAATGTTTGTCAAATATCGGGGTTAGGGATGCCGAAACCGAAACTGAATCGAACCGATCGAAGATCAAATATCGGCGGATGTGACTAAGAGCCACGATATTCAATTTAAACCGATGCCAATCTCTGTGTTTTTCTTTTTTTCCCTGTTTGTTGTGTGGTGTTGTGTTCGAAAGGCTTTGAAAATGCCATAAAATTTTAATAGGTTTATTTTATTTGGGTTGTCTTAGTTTTTTTGTTTTTTTTTTACTTTTTCTTTGTTTCTTCGCGTTGTCGTTGATGAGAAAAATCGCAAGAATGCCGCCGCGCCAAGTGATCAAAATCTAATCAAAATATTTACCGTTCGTTTAGCGCTGCGGAGTGTGGAGAGGCGATAGAGAGGACATCCCCATTTTCGCCCTTCGGAAATCGCAAATCGCTCTGCAAATCGCAGCAATCGCAGGTGAGTGTGCGTAACGGTAAACTGTCTTGTCTGGAAAGTAGTTCAGCTGGTCAGTTGAGTCCGTAAATGTCCAGACCCCCCTTGCTTCCTTCGTCGGGGGCCACCACTGCCATATCGATCGATTCCAGTTGACAGGTTTGTGCTTGTGACTGCGCGCGATGGCCATGTGGTTATGTCCTTTTTTGGGCCGCCAGGTGACCAACTGTCGTCCGCCGATCGTTGGCCGATGGCCAATTGCCAATTGCCAATTGCGATTGCCGACCGCCGGACTGCCGTTACTTTATGTGTCAGCGATGCCCCCAAATCGATGTTGTTGCTATAATAACAAAAACAACAGCAACAACAACAGCGACAACAAGTGCTGCACATCAAATTTATCACGAAGAGAACCAGAAAACAGCCGAGTATCAAACCTGTCATGGGTGGTGGTGGTGGTGGGGGTAGTGGTTCCCCCCCATTGGAAGACCATCCTTCATTCCCCCCTTTTCCGCTCGTTGATAACATTAATGAACTGTCTACGACTGAGCACCAGAATAGAAAAGCCAAAAAGGAGAGCGAGGTAGAGAGAGAGAGAGGAGGAGGAAAGGCGAGCACAACTACAGTGGCTCCTCCCTTGGCAACTTCAAACTCCTTTGGGGTCTCTACGAATTTATAGGTAATGAAAATGCATTAGCAAATAACCACTCAAAATGCAACATATTGCTCTCAACCTGTCCGTCTTAGTGGGGTTCGCCTGTGCTTGGCAAGAGAGTCACGCATATTTCTGTTGCCATTGGCAAAAGGTGAGAGAGAGCGCGGAATGCAACAGGCAGCTGGTCGCAGAACAAGATCAGCGGAGAGAGCGCGCGAGAGAGAGCAAGTGCTCTGCACATGCACTGATGATCCTGACTGGTAACGAACGACTTTCGCAGCCTTACACATGTGGTTCTTGGCTGGTAACGAAACTCAGTCGGAGTTGCAGTCTCACAGCCAAAACCGGAGAGCATTCCCATTTTCCTGCACTAACAATAAATCAAAGGCAGAGGGAAAAGCCCAACAATAAAAATCAAGGCAAGTGTCGTCGTCTCATTCTGCAGGCCGTAGAAGGGAAGGGCCAGAGACTGGGCAGTGATGAGGATGGGAACACAAGAACGAGTAAGGGAAGGGGAATGGGAAGGGGAAGGGGAGGGGGAATGAGAATGGTCACTGGGCAGAGGCCTCCGCAGCGACGTCGGCAGAGTCTTTGTCTCGTTGTTGATGGGATTTCATTATTACTTTCGATTGTGGCCCATTGAGACGAAGAGTTCCTTCTGCGCTCTCCCCCCCTGCTCATCGCTCGTCGTCGTTCTTGGTTCTCCATCGAAAGTGCAGACAAACAAAAAGGTCTCTGGGTCCAAACAAAAATAAACACACCGGAGAGCAGCGCACCATCATCATCATCGCCATCACCGTCATCGTCTCCATTCGCATTCCCATTCCCAATTCCCAATCCCTATACCAATGCCTTGCCCATACCGATTCCCATTCCCAATCCCAATCCACATCCACATCGTCATCTTGCCGAGCTCCTTTGCTGCACTCTAATCGCATAAGCAGATAGACGACCAGGTGAATGGGAACGAGAGGATGAGGATGAGGATGAGGATGAGATGGGCCCACACTGAAAGAAGGTAGAAAATAAATAAAGCGATAAATGGAAAATAAATTTCAAAAAATTGCTTTTCAAGTGGACCCACGAAGGTTCTATCCAGCTCAGCCCATTCATGGCCCCCGCCCACGAGTCCAGAGCTCTGTGAGTTCTGTGTGTTCCCTGGTGGCCTCGACGCTGGGCTACCGATCTGAAACTCGGCCAGAACAGGTCCTCTGCATCGCTTAATCTCTGTATAATGAAACCATTTGAATAGGTTTAGCATAAAGCGAGATAATTGGGTTGGAATGCACAGGTTTAAGATCGTACGTGTCTTTTAATCAAGCTTTCTCACTAGTGACGATTAACCCCTTGATGAGCTCAATCACTCAACTAATTTAAAGCCATAATTTGGCATTCTAGAGTCCATTTCGGTCTGGCCATAATTAGGGTAATTCTCTGAGCTTAAGTTTCATGGCCAAAGCGATCGAGAGATCGATTCTCGCACTCCATTAATACTGATCCACTGATCTAGTTTCCCAGCCATATATCCCCCCATTAAACCATATCTCACAGTCATAATGAGGAAAGCAGAATGCGCCCGAGTGCATTTCCCATCAAAATTAGACATAGACATTGACACCTTTTCCTCTGGCGAGATTTGGATTTCGATTGAGATTTGGATTTGGATTTGGATTCCGATTGCGACGAAACTGATTTTCGGTTCCGTAAAAACGGCGCATAAAAATCATTTCACGCCACGCCGAATGGGCCCCAGAAATTATGATTAATGTTGAAAACATAAATTGGATTTGATTTCTGTTTGTTTGCCGCTTTCGTGCAGCTTTGTCTCGCTTTTTCTCGATCTTTTTTCGGTGTTTTTTGGCCGGTCTTCATGGCTTTTATTATTATTTTGTTGTATTTTGTTGTATTTTTTTGTATTTTTTTGCTAGGTAGCCGCCGCCGCCTGTTCATTAGCACAGACTAATCATTGGAGCACAAGAGGCGGCCGTAGGGCAGGCGGGCAGAGCTGGGGCAGAGGAGCGGGCTCAAGCCCCAAAGGTGGCAATCAACGTGAATGAATGAATGGTTCAAACTCGCCTCGACTCGAGTCTTGTGAATGAGCCTGAGACCGGGCATGAATGGGGGATATCTGCGGAGCAGGAGGGGATCTTCACATTTTTTGTTTTTTACGTTTTTCTTGTGATCTCTTCCCTTCAGCGGAAGTGTAATTGCAGGCCGAATTGGCCCGGATTCCGATTCGGATTTGGGATTGGGATTGGGAGTCATCCTCTTTCCGAGCGGCGTCTTTGCATCAAAAAGGTAAATTAGCTTCTCAAAAAAGAAACCAAAAAAACCAAAGACAAATGATGCTGAAGTAGCTGAAGAATCCGAGGGAAGATAGAAGAAGCCGCAACCGAAAACGGAAGCGCATTACAAGCCGCCAACGTAATGTGATCACATATGTTCTCCGTCGAACACGGCCACGCCCACACGAAAGAAAAAAAGGTTAATCGAGGGGAGGGAGGCGAGTATCTTAGGCACGTAGATCTCCGGCTTATCGCACTAAAGACATCGGTAGCACTCGGAGCAACCACATCAATTGCCAGGGATATTGGTTCCCAAAAAAAAAGTGGAAAAAGTAAGCTTGGCACCAGGAACTAGGGGGAACAAAAGTGGGAATTTTATGACCCAAGCCAGCGAATCACATACTGAATACGTGCTTTTCAGTATTTCATTCTGGAGTTTATCTGTTCTATCAGAAATCTAAAATCCAGGTAATATTAGGGAGCTCAAATACCAAAAATCAGGGACTAAAGCGTGTATTTTATATAAAATCATATAATTGTAATAATATATAATAAACAGTGACTGAAACATGATCCATAACTGTGACTTAACCACACCCAAAAAAAAAACAAGAGTTTAACCTTTATACGCGTTGTCTTAAAAGTATACTCAAGCAGTATAAAAAGTTTAGTATAGTTTTATACTTCAAAATATCAAATGTATACTCCAAAGTTTCGTTTTTATTCTCTATAGTTTCAATTGTGTATTTTTGAGTATTATTTTTATACGAACCTACATCGAAAATTCGATAACATATCGCGTTAGCTGGAATTTAGTGCTTTTCTGTTTGTTGCGTTAGTGATTATTATGAAATATAGGTGCAGATGAGTATAAAATTTATACTTTTGTAGTATTAAATTGATAAGCATCTTATTAAGAATTTTTCATACTCAAGAGTATAGAATTCATGTAACAATAGTATAGTTTTTATGATGATTTTTTTTGGGTGTGTTCTATCAGGAATCTAAAATCCAGGTAATATTAGAGAGCTCAAATACCAAAATCCAGGGACTAAAGCAGTTTATTTTATATAAAAATATATAATAAACAGTGACTGAAACATGATCCATAACTGTGACTTAACCAGTGAAAGCAGTGGAATTTCTAACCGCAGAAACAGAAGCACGCGAAGGGTTACAGATGGGGAATCGGGAGCAGAAGTGGGATCTGGAGTGGGAGTACATGCCATGGGCGGGGAGACAAAGACAGTAGTGCATAAATAAATGTTACCCGCCGGGAACCGAACGCTTCTCTTATCAGCGGGGACATCGGCGGGCCGTGACGATGACAACAGCAGCAGCGGGAGCAGCAGCAGCAGCAGCAGCATAAGCGGCGGCAACAAGAGTGACAACAGCAACATGGACAGCGACGGCGACAGCAATCAGAGCGCTTTGCGTCTGCGCGACAGCCAGAAAGGGAAACAGAGACCGAGGCAGAGGCAGACACAGACACAGACAGGAAGTGGGCTATTTGCACTCCAATCCCAAAACAAGTCATAATTTTCGACAATGGGCCGCAGACGACACGGAATCCGTCGGTTACGTGGAATTCGGAATTCGGTCCTCTATCGTCACAATCTCCTCCTCCTGCTGGCTCTCAGTTTTGATAAAGTGGCTCGTCGTCATCGTCGTCGTCTTTGGCGGGACGAGAGACATTTAATAAGCGACAATTTAGCGCTGAGTCTGACATTGACACAGGTAGAGAGTCGTCGCAGTTAACAATGGTCGGAGCCCGTCCAGGTAGCCCGCCCGCCCGCTCAGGAACTCCGGCAAGTGTTCGCTGGGAAATTCTGAGGGATGTGCGGATGTGATATCTTCTGGGGCGGATCAGTCCTTAGCCGAGAATGGGCCTGGTCTATAAAACCAATTTTAAACGCTTCGCAGAGACAAAGGAAGTCTAGGAATATCGGATCAAGAAGTAAAGTGAATGAAACGATTTTGGAATTTAAATAAGGGTTACTTGTAAAAACAAGCAATGGAATTGAGAACCAATAACTTTATCAATTTGAAGTCCAATGAATGGATTAGGGTCGCCAGAATCAAAGCTATAATAGAACTCCAGAAGAAACAATAGAAAGCTTATGGCTAATCAATGAATCAACATAAAAGCCAGACTGCTTGATGGATTAGAGTCTCTCAGTCTCAGTCTCAGCCTCTTTCTCTTTGCCGGCACACACACCTGTTGGAAGCAGTTTTTAATTAGAGCCTTCCCCCCAGAGAGTCAGAGGGTCAGAGGGTCAGAGAGTCGGAGAGTCAGTTGGGATCGGGGGCCTGGGGCTGCGATGATGTATTCATTTCCCACAAAACTCTGTGAAAATATTGAATAATCGAACTGCTTTGATTTCGAACAAACTAACTAACCAACTAGGAGGAGGCATTTGGAGTTGGGGCTGCCCAGCACGTAGCTGTCAGCGTTAGAAGGGGCCCACGACCGCCAGCTGTGAATGGGTTGAGCGGTTGAGAACATTTGTGAACTCAATTAAAATAGCAGACGATCATCGGTATGTCTACCCCGAGAGCTGGGAGCTGGAAGCTGGAGCTGGGAGATCCCATGCAAATGCTGCTCTTGGCAACCGAGATTCCAATTCCGATTCTGATGCCGATTCGAACTTTGCACGTCTCCGTGGTAATTAAACCTGCGTGGAAACAGGAGAAAAAAATACAAAACGAAATAAACACATACCGGAGTAGGCAGTAACTTGAGGCGGAGAAGGTGGTGGCGGAGCGGGACGGGACGGGACAGACCGCGAATGAATAGACAGACATTCCTCGGCCACCGTGGGGCAATTAGAAAATGAGTTCGAAGCCAGGCCGGCAAACGCGAACGCGAACGCCAACGTTTCGTTCCATTCCAAGATCGGAGATCTTTGAGCTCCGAGCTCCATTCGCAGGCCAACTCGAGTCATAGATCAGCGTTCATGATAAGCCAGATCTGGAAACAGTTAAAGCACTCGAGAAACGCCGCCACATGCGGACTATGGAATACCTATAGGTCAATGAGTTGAGCTCCCCAAGATCTGAAGATATAGCCAAGTTCAAATTGTAGATATAGGATGATGGGACTTTAATAAATAATAAATTCAGAGCTTCTCTGTAGAAACCCTTAATAGATCATTATTTTTCCTAAAAACCTCTCCATACAAAGATCTAACTTGCACTATACTATACAATTAGATTCTCTTCAGAATTCAGAGCTTTTCTGTAGAAACCCTTAAGAGATCATTATTTACCTCTCCATATAAAGATCTAACTTGCACTATACTAAGAATAATATAACAAATTATTAGATTCTTTTTGGAATTCAGAGCTTTTCAGTAGAAACCCTTAATAGATCATTATTTTTCCTAAAAACCTCTCCATACAAAGATCTAACTTGAACTATACTGAAAATAATATAACAAATTATTAGATTCATTTTGGAATTCAGAGCTTTTCAGAAGAATTCAAAAGACCTCTCCATATAATGATCTAAAAGCGTAAGACTGACCTTACCCCCAGAAGAAAATAACATAACATAAAATGGTATGTGACTCCAAGTCGAGGTCAAATGTGTCATCACATTTCTCGTTGGGTTACCAAAGGTTAGAATCTAAATGGATTATGGCGCATTCCAAGCACTTACGTACTTGTTAATACCTGTGCAGGGAACACCCTATACTCTCTTTATGAAACAGGGTAGCTAGTGCTGCTGCTGCGTGAGTAGAAAGCAAGTTGGGAGGTAGATTGCTTCCAGCTTCAGCTTGGAATTTTCTCGTCTTTCTATCTCCCTCTTCTTTTTTTTTTGGCTTGCTTTTCTTTCGTTTGATTTTTTGAAAGTCTCTTGCACCGGTTTAGAGAAGTGATTAGCAAAGGGGAGCGATATTCATACACATACAGACATACATATGTGGTTGGCAAAATCTGTAACTGTAACTGTAGCTGTAACTTCTCGGCTCTGTGTAACGGTACCCAGCTTAACCTTTTGCACCCGTTTTGAAAGCAGAAGTTCAGACATCGATCACATTTAATGATGTCTCCCTCGCTCCCCCTCGCTTTCCTTAATTGGAGGATCAATTTGCTCACTCGATCGAAACCAAAGGGGTTTGGGATTGGGGCTGGCAATAATGGGTTGAATGGGCTGGAAGTGGGGTTGGGGGTGAGCCAATTTGGCATCCCCACTGAATGGAATGCAATGAACCGTGCAATGAACTGCGTTCCATTGCCAGCTGTTCCAGCGCAACGACAACAACAACATGCTCGCACGTTCATTCATGGAAATCATGGAAAATGGAATGGTAGCTGGCAAAGGCGAAGAAGGGCGGGGTAAGGTAAGCCGCTAGCGGTTCGGGCTTAAACGGATTTCATTCATAAACAGACGCCGCACAAAGTTCGAGTCCGCGACAGAGTGAGAGGCATAGAGCGAGAGATGCAGACAACAACAGGGTCGCCCACGCGGGAGAGACACGGGAGGAAGGGCAGAAATAGCTACCTGGCAACAGGAGATAAAGGAGGGAGAAAGAAAGAGGCTGGAAGACTGCATTCTTAACTGCTCTATTACAAACAATAAGATACAGTGAAAATTGAGTAACAAATATTCAGCAGTAAAGGTTTTAGGTCCATGAAAAGGGTATTTAGAAATTGTTTTGTAAATAAGTCAATATCCATAGGGTACAAAGGTATTATAAGTTAGTGCCAACCGAGAATGTATGTAACAGGCTGAAGGAGAAATCTCCGACCCTATATGGACGTTTCCTGAAAATTTCAGTAAAATCGGATGATAAACATGGGAGATATTAGCAATAAAATTAGAATTTTAAGACACCGCCCTAAGGCACTGCTGTTGCAAGCTGTAGCCGACAGGTGGCGCATTCGAGCCTTGGCCGTGCGATATAATGGCGCCAATGTATGTATGTACAATGTAGTGTATGTACATTTTTAAATTGCCTTTTAGTGTGAAGCGCAAACGTTTAGGTACCGGGTATCTCACAGTCGAGCACAGTCGACTGTAGCTTTCTTACTTGTTTTATTTTTAAACATGCGACCTAAGAAAGTTATCTTTATCGAGGTGCCACTGTGACTCAAGGAGTTAAACGGAAAAAGAGGGCAAAGGGAAAGGGAGATATGAAAACAGTGGCTGCTGCATCCGCATTTGCATAGGGGACAGACAGACAGACAGGGAGAGAGACAGAGGAAGAGCGACTGGCGGCTTGATGGAGACCCACAGTCACGTTTGTCATTTTTTTAGTCTCGAATTTTGTTGTTGTGCTTAGCCGAGTTCACCTTGAAGCGCATACCAAAGATGAAGAAGAAGTTAAAGAGAAGGAGGAGGACCGGACCCAAGGCAACCTTTTCATCGATTGTGTCTCTCTGTTCCAGCCTCAGCCCCACCACTGATTTTTCCCCCTTCCCGCATTCATTTCACTGGAAATCCGAACTGCATTCCAAGGCATCGGCGAGATCATCGGGAATCAGTGGAAGAAGAATAAATCCAGGTTCTCTAGTCCCTTCCCTCTCTCTCTCTCGCTCAGCTAATTGTTTCCGACTTCCCTCTTTCCTTGGACTCTTTCCAAGGCCAAAAAATAAATTGAAATCAATGGAAATATATTTATAAATAAAAGGGATTTGCGCATAGATTTGCTCAAGCGAAAAAACACGGTTTCTTGGAAAAGTGAATTTTTTCGTTATTAGAACTTTAAATAAATATTTAAGCCAATATCTTGATATCCAATTGTTCAAATTCAGCCACTATATGTCCCCAGATATTGAGTAAATGTGATATAATAAAAGGAGCTTCATTGTAGGATCCCCCAAAGGCGAGTTTCCGGTCTCCAAATCTCCGGGGACTTCAAGCTCAAAATGAACCCTCAATGAACCCCAAAAAATAAAGACGGGGGGGAAAAAGGAGAATAAGAATTTTCTGTGTTTTTGTTTGCACTTTAAATTTCTATTGCTTGGTTTATTTCCCTTGTTTGGGCTTTCGTTGTTACGTGATAAAAACTTTGTTGTCCATTGATTCGGTGGCCCGATAAGGA
This sequence comes from Drosophila lacteicornis, assembly GCA_008044355.1. Taxonomy (NCBI): domain Eukaryota; kingdom Metazoa; phylum Arthropoda; class Insecta; order Diptera; family Drosophilidae; genus Drosophila; species Drosophila lacteicornis. Next base: position 187,462 of record VNKF01012812.1, read on the forward strand.
GTCCCTTTTCGGACCCCAGTTTTAAGACGGAACATGAGAAGGAGAAGGGGCAGATACACACACACGCACACGCACACGTTCCTCGGCTGCGGGTAAATAAGCGAAACAAATAAAAACAAAATTAAATTGGGTTTATTGCATTTCATGTGAAAAGCAAACCGAACGCAGAGAGGAGCGCACGAAAGCGATCCGCTGACCCCCCATCCCCTCGATTCCATTCCAGAATCGTTCATCAAATCTAATGCATTCAACGCGGTTCAATCATTCAATCAAGCACGAATTTGGGCCAAAGAACCCGCCCCCCCTTCTGTCAGCTGGTGAGCGCCCCCCTTTTACGCACCACTAAGCGGCGCCTTACTCTCCAATCGCTCTGCCTCTCCCTCTCTCTTTCCATGTTCTTCGTTTGTTTCAATTAAATGCCAAAATGCCAATTAATTAAAAGCCCATAACGGTAGCCAAAGCCCCCCACGGTAGCCCCCTTGGAAGCAGCGAACCGCCGCCACTGCGGGTTGATCTAAATTACAAATTTGTCGTACCCGAAAATAGATAATATGATCTAATAAAACCGAAAGAGCAGTCGCACGACAATAAAAAGCAAGAGGCGTCACAAAGGCGGAGCCGCCACAGGTGAGAGGTGGTCTGAGAGGGGGAGGGCGGTGCGAAAAGCACTCGAAGAAAATAGTTTGACAGTATTTGGTCTTTAATTTGGGCCAAAGAACATTGGTTCTTACATTCTAGAAAAGATTTTCTAAGAATTCATATTTTTTATGGGGTTTTAAATAAAAAAATGTAAATTCTCAGCGTGTAGATTGTAGAATCGAAATTTTTATTTGCTCACTCTCTCTCTCTTTGTTTTAACTCTCCTTCTGATTCTCCTCCTCTTCCGTTCCGCTTTGGCCTGTCTTCCGTTCTTTAGTTTGCTTTCGGCTCATGTTTATTTCTGTCTGCCACGCCCCATTGCGCCTACGTGTCAGAATTTCTGCATCAATTGCATTTTTCATGGGAAACCAACTCGAGACGGAAAGGAAATCTTCACTTTGCCTCTTTATGCCATTGCATTTCGTCGTCTTACGAGCCATTCCAACTTAACTTATAGACCCCATTCTATAAACAATTCCCACTCTCCATCTCAGCCCCATTCCCATTCCCATTCCACCCCCCGAAAGCTTATAGGCGAAGAAATACCAAAATACTTGAGATGACCACTTACAGCAAACTGACAAAGTTGCAAATGGACAGTAAACATGGGTTAAGAGCCACTAATATTACAAATGAAGGGCTATTTTAACGGACTTTCGGCTACTATATAATCTTACTTAAGGTTATTGCATTTATAAAAAAAAAAAGTATAGAAGACCCTCTAAAAAATGTCTTTAAAAATGTTTTTACTTAATCAATAAAGATTCCTAAATTTCTATTTACATGAGATCCTCTTTCTAGGAACTTCTCTCTATTATCTTACCCCATTATAGAGATATATATTGGTATAGATCCCTTGAATCTACCTAATATTATCTTAATTGATTAAATTAAGACTGGACTTTGGGTGCGTGTCATAAAGTCCACGGGCGTTATGACACAAAAATATATTTCATTATTGTACACCCAAAAAAACGATTGTTACATGAATTCTATACTCTTGAGTACACCCAAAAAAAATCATCATAGAACCTATACGATCGTTACATAAATTCTTTACTCTTGAGTATGAAAAATAATAAGATGCTTATCAATTTAATACTACGAAAGTATAAATTTTACTCATCTCCACCAATATCTCATAATAATCACTAAAGCGACAAACAGAAAAGCACTAAATTCCAGCTAACGCGATATGTTATCGAATTTTCGATGTAGGTTCGTATAAAAATAATACTCAAAAATACACAATTGAAACTTTGGAGTATAAAAACTAAACTTTGGATATAAAACTATACTAAACTCGTTATACTGCTTGAGTATACTTTTAAGACAACGCGTAGAAAGGTTAAACTCTTGTTCTTTTTTTTTGGTGTAGAATTAATCTAAAAAGATACCTAAAAAATGAGATATATTTACATAAGATCCTCTTTCTAAAGATTATTGAGTGCGTGTCATTAAGCAGTGTGATATGAGACGCTATGACAGTAAAATATTTAAAGAATAAACACATTTCCTGTAACGTACAATGTATGATATCCCCCCGCATTTATAGCCGTAATATCACCCTGTAATTTACGGCAATGCCTGATGTTTATTGAGTGCGACACAGAGAGTGGCTGGAGAACGAACAGCGACGCGTGCTTAATTGCATAATTAATTTGCATCTCTTCTTTGTGGCCCTGTTGTTGATTGCACGTTTTGTTTATTTCAATTCTGGCCGGTACGGGCCCGGTCGGATCCAATTGAGTTGTTGTGATCGCAACCCCGCCGACTCACCTCTTATTAAACAATTGCCCCTCTGAGCTCGAGTTGATTAAATTTCGACTGGCCGTCGATGACGAAATAATGGCCGCTCCGCTCGAGAGAAGCTTTGGATTTCAGTCGCCAATTCGGCAAATTTCGCGACTGCAAAATGCACTCACACTCGAGCACACACTCGCACACACACTCGGAGCTGAAAGCCGACACCGCTGCACGTTCCTCGGCAAGTGAGGTTGAGTGGGCAGACTTCCCAGTCTTCAGTCTTCAGTTTTCAGTCTGCAGTCTTTTCTTTTCGCCTACGGTTTCCAAGTGACTGTGGAATCAAAGGAAATTGTCCGAAATCGATTTCGAACGTGCCTATAAGTTTTTAAGAAATATTGAAAATAATAAGAATACATGTTTTTTCTCTATAAAAATTGCTCGTTTTCTTTTTTTCAAGGTTTCAAATATTTTATTGAGTTTGATGAATCTTGAAAGATTTTTCATGATCTATTTTTATTTTAAAGTAATAATCATTATTAATATTGCCAAAATTAATACATTTTAGCTTTTAAGGAGTATCAGCTAGTCGCTATCCTCGCCGACAGTTGAGTGGCTTCTTCCCTTGGGCATTTTTGCCTGTCTGCTTACTCGCGTACGGCCCTTACGGCTATATATTTTCAATATGTATATTTACTATATGTATGGTATCAAATTTTATGCACGATGTTTATTTCTCCAACATTTTCGGTAATTTTATTCTCGATTTTGTTGCTGCTCTACCTCCTGACACCGACTATTTATGCATAATTAAAATTAATGAACATATTAAGGGAGCCAGCTTGGGTGTGGACTCGGCGGAACTTGGAGAAGGGAGGATAGAGGCCGGCGGCAACAATGGGCCAAGTGGTTGACCATTGTCTGGCCCGCAGGTAATCGAAGAACTTGGCGCGCGTTTTAAATTACCTTAAAAAGAGAAGAAACTCAAAAAACAACAACAAAAATTCACAAAAAGAACGACAACAGAACAAAGCTCAAGCTACAACAAAAAGTGAGGCGAAAATTGTGACGCAAATTAAAATGTCGCAGCTTGAAAGAGGAAGCAGGGCCCAACCCAAGATTTGAGAATTAAGTCTTCAGTCGGTGACCCTTGGCTGCTGAGTTTAAAAATAAAATCTCAGTGATGGATATTTAAAAGAAATAACAGAAATCTGCGAGATAATAGTTTATAGAAAACACAAATGAACTATAATGGGGCTATAAATAATAACTACATGCTTGATACTATAAAAATGTATTCTTAAATGACTTCTTAATTGGGAACCCCCGTTAAAATCCGCAGCAAACACTGCCCTGCTTTCGGGGAAAAGCAAAGGGGTTCCCCGCCTGTGAACAGCCAGGCAAATGTGGGCCAATTTGGATGCCACCCGGCTAGTGGCAGAAATGAAAATGGGAAATGTAAAATGGAAAGAGAAAAATGAAAACGAAAGGCGGCGACTTTTCGGCGACTCTTGTGGCCGCCTGCCAACCAAAAAAGCAAAAAGCAAAAGCAAATGCAGCGAGGAATATGATCAAAACTTGCCAAGAAATAAAAAGCGAGAGGTGTGCTTGGGCTGAAGCCTTTTTCATTTTTTATTTTCCATTTTCATATTTTGTTGCTGTTTTTGTCGTGCGAAGAAAACGAGACAGAGAGCGACAATAATTTTGAATGCGAGCGAGGAGTGTGCCTTGCATTTCCTGTTTGCTGCCAAATTAGTTGATATTTTTCCCGTTGATGAATTTCATATTAATTTGCGCAATTTGCCATCGCGCATCGCCGCCTGTGTGGGCAGAAAGAGCCTAAGAGCCTCATTAATACCCCAAAAGGGGGGGAGAACGGGGTTAGGAAAGCGGTGAAAATGCGGGGAAATCTAATCTCTGACCATTAGGGCGCCCACATGTAACCGAAGTCGAAAGGAAATCGCTTCGAAGAGCAGCCGCAAAAGGTAGAAAATATTAAACGGGGTAAGCGCGCACTCGAAGAAAAGCTGTGGACTTTTGAAAGTGAGATTTTGAAAAAGAGGATTTTTAATATAGTAAAAACATATATTAAACAGTAGGTAAATAATTTAATATTTATATTTTGGGATTATATTCAATCCTTATAAGATTATTAAACAAAATGCTCATCAAATATATATCAATTACCATTAAATTCAAAACAATCAAGACCATAGAACACCTTATGTTGCCTTGGAAAAAAGTATTGCCTACTTTTGGGCCTCGGCTTACAGCGAGAAAAGTCAGGAAAAATAATTATAAGCCCGATTTGCAGGGAATTTCTCTCTGTGCAGCTGAAAAGAAAGGCAGAGACTACAGACTACAGATCGCTTTGGTAACCTCAGAGGCCGGCATCTCGGACCGGCTGCAGGGTGACATGGAAATAGAGATGGAAAAGCGCCGAAAAACAAAAATATCTTAATGCGGCCCGGGGGCAGGAATTTCAGCTGACGAATGTTTATGATAAATGGCCTACAGTCCCCCCCTCTTGACAAGCTTGTTACGTGGAAAACCAGAGGCGGAGAATTGGTACGAAAAGGGGCAGAGGGAAAGAGGCCAAGAAACGAAGCCAAACGAAACGCAAATTGAAATTCCAAGATCTGAATCTAAGGAGGGCCGGACAACCAACAAATTATGGCAACGCACCAGGAAAACAAAGGCAGCGAGACGGCGCAAAAAATTTAATGCAATGAAAATCAAATAAATTGCAATGAAAAAGCCAAAGCTACCACCAACAGAAACAACAGCAACAACAATGACAACGATAGCAATCACTGAACATGGTGGGCCCAGCAGCAGCAGCAACGACTCTAGAGGAGGGCAGCCCCAGACAAGTATTTGAAAAATTTATAATAGGCATGCAAATGAGGGTGATCCGGGGGGAAGGGCGAGGGAATCGAATCGAAAATGGATAAGATTCGCCGTGAGCCAAAAAACAGGAACCGAACCCAGGCGAGCCACAAAAAAAGGCATGCCAGCGATCGCCGAGTGCGCCAATTGAACGATATTCAAAACTGGACTCCACTGCAGAGGGAGCTCTCTCTCTCTCTCCTTCGCAGCCACCCATCCAAGCCCACTCTGCTACCAATCCAAGCTCCAAGAGATCCCCCCTCTCAGATCGGGCAACGCATAAATTTTGGAGCATGCCGCCTTGCCTTGTCTTTGCCAGCATCGATACCCTAAGCTGGGTTGGGTTTTATTTATTTATTTGCAAACTATATTTAAAAAGAATATATATTATGGTATATATATTTTCTTAGAATTTTAACAATCTATGTATTATTAAGAGAATAGTTTTTTTTTATAGGTAATATATACAATCTAAATAGAATCAATGCATTTTCCTTAGAATTCTATGATTAGTTTGTTTGCTTTCAAGTCACGCAAGTGACAGGCACAGCTTTTGTTTCTAATCAAGCTATATAAATACACAATATTTGTATATAAACGAAGAATTTCCTAGTACATTTTAGAGAAATACTGGACTTGGTAATACTATAAGCTTGTATACAAATTCAAATCTAAGAAATTCTTTTAATACTTATATTTCTTTATGGATATTCTTTGATTTTAACTAATTTTTCAGGGTATCTAAGTGTTGGCATCCTTTTTATTTATTCCCCCCTTGTGACTGTTGTTATTTTTATATATGTTTTTTTTACTTATTTTTTGCTTTTGCATTTTTTGCATTTGCCAGAATGAATGTGAATGTGAATGTGAAATCAGATGTCGATGGCTTTCACCCGCGGAATGCGAGCAGCGGGAAAATTAGCTCAAATGTCGCTCGTCGTTTGCTGCAGGGCGGCTAATAATAATAATAATAATAAAACTACCAAGAAAAGGGGGAAAATTGCGCCAAGCGGTGGCATTAATTATGACAAAAGTAAGAGGCAGGCAGGCGGGCAGCCGGCAACATCTGCAACAGTTGCACATCTGTGAGAACGATGCCGGGCTTCACACGCCCACGGAAAACTCGGGAGAAAAACTCAAGAAAACTCACACTCTGAGAGCGGCGGCGAGAGATGTCGGTCGCATATATGTTGGTGTCAAATGAAAAAGCTTCTCTGTCATTTATGCTGCCACTGCAGCCGTTGCAGTTGCCACTATTTCTAATTCGCTGCCAAGTGAGTCATCAGCCAGAGAGAGAGAGGGGCAACACTTGGCTGAGCACCAGCAACATGTGGCAAAAAAAAAAAGAACAACGTTGCGAAATATGATATCTTAGGGCCTGTTGGGGATCGCAAATCAAATCGGAACACATTCCAGTTTCAGGTCCAAAGGTTCAGCTCCTTGAAATGCTTGGATTTGGTAAGATCTGCAAAAAAAATAGAGATCAGGCAGAGGCTGGGCAGAGAAATGTGCTGACTCTCTGATCTAATCTAAAATAATCATGCTTGGTATAAAAACAATGTTTTAAATAAATAATAATAAATACATAAATTATAAAGCCTTACAAAAATATAAAAACCTTCCCTGGGAACATGCTCTCTGACTGATTTTAATAATACAATCTATTCAAAATTAGTTGTTTGCTTGATTAAGTCATCAGCGATAAAATTATTAATTTAAACTCAATAATTGTCAGGGAATTAAGTCAAGTCACAGCGCATAAAATGCCAAATTTATTTATCACGACTCAAACTTGATTCTATTTGGGCTCCATTATCGCCTCCTGATGACTGACAAGTGTCATTAAAGTTGGGAAAAACCTGAGATTATTATTATGATGGACCTGTGTCGCTGTCGTAATATTCCCCAATAGATCTGCGACCTCTGCGCCTTCCTTGGCCGTGTCTTGTGTGTGTTTTCCACGTTTATTTCTCACTAGAACAAAAAAACAACAAAATATGTAAATGTGGAAAATATTTATGAAAAATGACAACTGTCACTCACCAACACACTCCGCACACACACACACTCTCTCTCCGAAAAAGCTGCTTTCCACTGGGGTGGCGCTCGTTTTATTTTTATTGTTTGTTCTTTCTACATTTTTATACATTTTTTCGTAGTCAAATTCGTGTTGTTAACTTTGTTCGACTTGGCGGCTTTTCAAGAAAAATATTCTAGAAATTATGGCCCAACAACTGCAAGTGAAAGGGGGCTGCGAGAGGGGTGTGATCGGTGTGTGTGATCAGTGTGTGTGTGGGAGGAGGCTGGGGTTGCCAGTCAGCGAATCGCATAAATTAATTAAAAGTATCGGATGGATATCGGGAAGACTCTGGCCCCTCCATTATTATTTATGTGCTTTTTGGCATAATTTTTAGCCACTCGCTTAGAAATTTGTATTTTCGGAATATTTATGACACTGGTTCTCTCGCTGGGAGTCTTCGGTGTCTTCTGCGGGGGCCGGAACCGGGACCGGGGGCAGTCTTAGTTTTATGTCTTTTTAAATGGACAGGCAAACAGCAAAGGGGAGTTTTGTCAGGGGTATTCAGGAGCAGAAATTGCTGGTTTTATGGGCCGGGATTACCCCCAATATATTTGTAAATATTGATACTAGACTCTATTATTTCCCAGAGAATTCTTGGGTGACCCTCGCGCACACACACGTGTCAGCTCTTCTCTTCTCCCCACCCAGTTGTTGAGGTTTATTTATAGGCTTCGCATTTATTTGCCTGTCGCCGAGCTTTTTTGTGCCACTTTAGGCCTCAATTATTTTGAAATTCATTAAAAGTGTCGTCTATTTTCAATATATTTATGTGACAGACCCCGAGAGAACCCCATCTCTGATACGTTTTTCTTTTTCCTACCTTACTTGCAGCTCTCGGACAGCGCCAGAATGCAGCGCTGAAGGTGGCGGAGAGAGGCATACAGCGAAGGAATCCCGAAGAAGATCAGCCGGAGAGCCAGTGACAAAGAGTACAAAAGGTAACTAAACTGCTAATCTTAATCCTGACCATGGCGGCGGCGGCGCCCACGCACTGAAAATATGATCCCAATCCCCAGAGTGTGCTTCGTGGTTGTGGTGGGCGTGCAGCTTCGATTCCGCACCCATAACCATAACCATCACCCTGGCTCCAGTTCAGGCCGGGGCTCCTAGCCCATACAAATCGTTTTCGGGGCCCACGCACTCTCTGGAAAAAAGTATATATATTGGGGAGTCGATGGAGGATCCAGGCATCCACCTCAGCCCCATTCCATTCCATTCCACTCTATGCCCAGGCCATGCCATTTCATTTCATTCCGAGCCGAGAACCGAGAATTGCAACAGAAACAGGTGGGGCGACGAAGCCCATCCAGCCAGCCAGCCAGCTTCGTCATCATCATGATGATCCGGAGATGATCATGATCGCGGGATACGGGGATGATCATCATCATCATCATCCTTTGTGGCAGCAGTAGAAAATCCTGTTGGCTGTCGCTGGAATGCAGATTTCGAACTCGTTTACATGCGAGTTTCTTCACCTTCTGCCACCGCCACCGCCCTGGCGCTTAACCAGCCCTCCGAGCAGCACTGGTGCACTGTGAGAAAATTGTGGTCTTTTTGATAATTTCCTAAGATATTGAGTCTTGAATACTTGCCTTACGTTTTATTTCTATAACCATTTTAATAAGAATCATGAAAACCATAGAGTTTGGTCTATAACTAAGCCATTTCATCAATTCTTCTCCAGGACAAATCTTCTTCTTCTCACGACTTTTCTATAAAATTAATTCCTTGTTTAAATTTATTGGTAATTGCTACAATTAATATTACTTGCTTCTCTAGAAAAAAAAAAATTAGAGTGAAGAATTTTCCGATTTACGGATTCTTCTCTTCTCCATTTCATCAATTCTTCTCTAGGCCAAATCTCCTCTCTTCTCTTGATTTCGTATATAAATATTTTCAAGATTAAATTGGGAGGCAATTCCTACAATAATATTACTTAAAGATAGAGAAAACTAGAGTTATGAATTTCCCATTTCACGGAATCTTCTCTCCTCTATTCGATCAATTTTTCCCTGTGCCAAATCCTGTTGTGATTTCTTTAATAAATAAAAGATTACATTATTTGATAATTATTATATTATAATAATTTTACTTCCTTTCCTTCAAAAAATGAAAACTTGAGTTAGAATTTCCCATTTAACGGATTCTTCTAGGACAAACCCCCTTTATCAATTCTTCTCTGTGCGAAATTTTCTCTCGATTTCTTATTTAAATATTACCAAGTTTAAATTATTTGGTGATTCCTACCATAATATTTCCTCCTTTCCTTAAAAAAATAGAAAGCTTGAGTTTGGAATTTCCCATTTCATGGATTCTTCTCTCCTCCATTTTATAAATTCTTCTCTGTGCCAAATCTTCTCTTTTCTCTCGATTTCCTTTATAAATATATCAAAGTCTAAAATATTTGGTAATTTCTACCATAATATTATTAACTATACTAAAGAATTTCCCATTTCACAAATTCTTCTCTCTTCTTAGAATCTTCTGTGGCCCCTCTTTGGGCTCCAACCGAGTCGCTCCTGTGCTTGTGCGTGTGTATGGGTTAGGGGTTTGGGTGGATAGTTGTGTCTGTGTGTGCGAGTGTGTGTAGTTGTGCGACTTGGCATCTTGTTTTTGGGCTCCGGTTCCGGTCGCGCTCAAAAGAAGATTTCAGCTGCTGCTGCTCCCGCTGCCGCTCCTCCGCCGCTCTTCTCCGGCTGGCAAAACAGGTTCCATTTGCCCAAGAATTTTCGCCATACCTTTCGCCAGTGTGTGCTCTGTGCTGTGCACAGTGAAGACCCTCCGCGGTGAACTGAATTCTAGACTGGAGTGACCATGACGAAAAAGCGGAGCGGGCAGGCTTTCAATGAAACTAATTGCAGAGCCATTGACATTGATAGGCTTTCGTTTAAGCCCCGATGATTACTTTGTTGGCCAATACTGATGATTTTTTGTGATTTTTAGGGCTCAAGTGTGACACTGGTAGCCTTTAATCATCTCTCACTGTGATTGGAAGTCGCTGGTGATTTTTCTATTGCTCCTTTTCTTTCTCCGATCATGATGATGATGATGAACTGGCTCTCAGGTTTTATTGAACCCTCCTCTCGGAGTAAAGACAACGACATGGGGAACGGGAATGGGAACTTGTAGCAGGTGTTAGTGTTTTACAAGCTGTTAACTGCCGCTGCTAATGGCCAAAAGCATTCGGGATCGGCTGCCCTGGCCTGGCCCACTCCTATGACAAACACCGAGTCATATGGATAGATTCAACCACCATTGTTGGCCTCTTCGCTACGCCTCGCACTTATTTAATGAGCTCTGTGAGGTCTGAGACCTCTCTGGGATCTACTCTGGGAGACCTCTGCCCCGTACCCTTCCGCTATTCAATTCAATTGTCTCAAGACACTGGGCGCCACGCCCCTGGCTTCGGCTTCGGCTTCGGCTTTTCTAACAGTTTTATGCTAATTTCTGACAAGCAAACAGACAGCCGGCGAGCCACTAACTTAGTACACAAAGAGAAAGGGGGGAATTCATAAAGAACTCATAACTTTCTCAGATTACAAAGGCCAGAAAGACTTAATCAAGATCCCAGAGACTCTCGGGCTTAGATTAATTCATGTCTTTATCTTAGCTTTGACTCCATAAATCAATTTATTGCTTTTGCTCAGTGTATGCTATGTTTTTGTTATGACAAAACTCAAAACTCAACATATTTATTCGCTATTAATTAAGGTTTTTTAATGTGGCATCGCCTTGATTAATAACCCTTCCTGGTGAATGGCTGGCCAAATGAGTCAACAAAGGGGATGCTCTTGTCGTTGTCCGTGGCTAATCGAATTAACTTTTGGCCGCAAAACAAACGGCCAATTAATTGGGCTAACAGCTGGTTGGTCAGCCACTGAGGCAACTCAAGATCACTGGCCATATATGGTGGTTTTTGCCACATGTGGCTGCCTCATAATACCACTACTCGATGTGAGTTACCTGTTGCTAAGCTTTTAGCAATTTAATTGAGCCAGAGGTGAGGCTTGTCACTGTTAGATGCTTAGATTATGCCTAAAAATAGTTAACAACATGTCAACAACAATAGTTGGCTTGTCTGGCAATTTAAACAAAACTAGCTAAACATAAATATTGCTAAACAAAAATAGTTACAGTAGTTTTCCAAGCCAAAACACAATGATTGTGACTTAGCAGCATTTTCCAAAGATTTCTTTGTTCCCTAGAAGCTGACAAGGTCAGAAATCATTCCATAAAGAAGATTATTATCCAGTAATCAGAGGCAAGACTATTATCCATCCTCAGTCTCAGTTTCAGCCTTTTACTATTCACATTAGCAGGAGTTAAAGGCCGCAATCAAAGGTAATTAAAGGTAACCTGCTGTAGCCGGTAGCAGCCTCATCTCCTGTTGTAAAAAGTATCTGCAAAATTGCATTTAATTTGACCAACTTTGAATTGATATCTCCGGGGTGACGTCATCTAAATAATGGCCCCCAGAAAGGGCCAACTGTTGACTCTGTTTTCCCCCTTTCCCTCTGTTGTGTTATTATTCTCGCAGCGCCCCATTCATTTCCTCCGTCCAGGGCCTGCTTTTTGCGCTGCTGGCCCAGGAATGCGCATTAATTTTCAACACACGCAACCTGGCAACTGGCAACGGGCAACAAGTGGACGCGGGTTACGGAGCATGGAGCAGGGAGCTTGGAGCACTGGGGACCACAGAAACCTGAGTCAATTTCGCGCTTTACTTTTGTTGTCAGATGTTTTAAATCAGCGTCGAGCTGTTTTCTCCTGCTCCTACTCCTGGCAGTCCGGTTTGCTCCTTGCGTTAACAAGTGGCCACAGCCTGGGCATGCAACGGCAGCAGCAGCAGCACCAGCAGCAGCGGCAGCTGCACGCGCCTCGGACCAATAATGACTATCAAATGGGAGCCGCGTTGCGATTTATGTGCGTCAGGAGGACTCCGAAGGGGTGTGCCTGGGGGGCAGGACCGACCGAGCCAGCGACCGACGAGGGCACCTAACGACTGGGCGGCCGTTTTCTTGGAATTCCGCGCGCGCTTTTGTGTTGTGGCATCGTTTAAATTTCAAATCGAGAGAGCGAGGCCCCAAACTGTCGCAGGCCAGACTCGTTCTGGCCCTGCTCCCTCCTCCTGCTACCTCCTGGTAAACCTGGTAAACAGGGCAGGGCCGCTCATAATAATGACACGCCATTAACAATCTGGGGCCCCGGACGAGTCCTTGGTCCCGGGCGCTGAAGCCTGCAAAAGATGAAGATGAAGCTTGGGTCGAGACTCGAAGCTAAAGCTCCAGTTTAAATGGCACATTGCTGGCCCCGACTGCTTCCGTTGTCACGCCCCCTTTATGTGGCAGTTGGAGCAGTAGCTGGAGAAGGAGGAGGAGGAGGTTAAGGAAGAGGAAAGAGGGTAGATCAGAAGGAGCAGGAGCAGGAGGAGAACCAGCAGACACCAGCAGGTTGAGTGGTACAGTTGGGCTCAAGCTATGCTCACTGCGATCGGGATTCCTGTGTCTTTGGGCCAGGAAAGGGGTTCTATAGAGGACTCAATAGAGTCATTCAGGGAATTCCTTTGCCACCAAGATCTGTCTAAATCTTCCCAAGAAAATCCCCTCAAATTAATCAACTTTCTATTCCACTTTCAGACTTGAACCCGCTTCCCCTCAGACATGGCACGACCCACTTCCGCGTGGACCCTAATCCTCTGGTGCCTTCTGGCCAGCAGTAGGAACTTCGCCAGCTCCAGCTCAAGCTCCACACCCGCCGACCTCGGAGTCTACTTCGAGCGAGCCCCCGAATCGGCGGTGGCGCCCAAGGGCGATGAGGTGGTCTTCGAGTGCGAACTGAACCTCAAGCCGGATCGCCTGGAGTGGCAGTTCCGGCGCAGTGGCTCCAGCGGGGAGCCCTACCGCGTGCTCAGCCCCTCGGCCGGCTACAATGTGACCAGTGGGAGTGACGACTGTGCCTGGCGGCTGCGGATCTATGTGAGTGCCCAGACCGCCGGCGATTACCAATGTGTGGCCACTTATGGCCCTGGGATCCTGGTGTCCACGCCCGCTCGCCTGGCCCTCGTGTCCATAGCCCTGGACCCGGCTGCGGGTCACGGCTCGGGCCGGGGCTCCATCCGCTGGAGTGTGGCTCCTCGGAACTGCATCCTCATCCGTTGCGGAGCCGTCATCTCCAATCCGCCGGCCATTTGGAGCTTCTACAAGAATGGGGAGAAGCTGCCGCAGTCGGAGCTGCTGCCGGGAGCGGCGGGCGCTCTGGTCTTGGACTCGGTGACTGCTAAGGATGCGGGCAACTACAGCTGCGCGGCCACCAATGCCATAACGGGCGAGGAGCTGCGCCTGCCCCAAACCATCGAGCTGAGGGTGGACTACACGGATCGCACGGCACCCTTCTTCCTGCAGCGTCCACCCTCGGAGCTTTCCGCGCGTCCCGGCGAAACGGTGGTCCTCGAGTGCCCGGGCGTGGGCTCGCCGCGACCCGAGGCCGTCTGGAGCAGTCCGAATCTGACGCGGATCCACCACAATCGAAGCCGGACCCTGCCCTATGGGTTTGAGATCAGCAATGTGCGGCCCGAGGATCAGGGCTCGTATGTGTGCCTTTTGGATAATGGCATTGCGCCGCCCCAGGCGCACATGATCAAGCTGAGTGTCCTTCAGAAACCCATTATACAGCGAGGTCCTGCGGCCACGCTGACGAACGAAACGAGTTCTTTGGAGCTGGATTGCCTGGCCACGGGCAATCCCCCGCCGGAGGTGTACTGGCTGCTCAATGGGAGAGATGCCGCCTTGGATCCGGAGGCCCAGGTGCACGAGGGCGGAAGGTTGCGGCTGGATCGGGTGCAGAAGCGGCATGCCGGCGTGGTGCAGTGCTTTGCCAGGAATAGCTTGGGAGAGGTGAGTTTATATAGGAGAAGGTATACTTATTTTAGGGATACTTCTTTTAGGAATACTCCCTTTAGGAATACTCCCTTTACGGATACTTATTTTAGGGATACTCCCCTTAAGGATACTCCCTTTAGGAATACTCCTTTAAAGGGATATTCCCCTTAGAGATACTCCCTTTAGGAATAATCCCTTTAAAAATTATCCCTTTAAGAATACTCTCCTTAAGGATACTAAATAATCCCTTTCCTCCTTCAAAAAACAGACCAGCGAGGCCAACATGCTAAGAGTAAATCCTCTGGACATTAGCGGCGAGGAAGAGCCCATCCTGGGACCTTTTACCATCCGCCACGAGGCCTCCATGTCCTCGACGCCGGCGGTGGGGCCCAAGAACAAGGGCAGCAGGCGGAGACGTCCAGGTGAGTCCCGATTCCCTTGAAATCCAAAAGAAACAAGGACTTTTCTAAGTTTTCTTCGTGGATTATTTGGCCACGCCCACTGTATTATGCCGTGTATGTGTCTGTGTGTGTGTGAGTGTGTGATTGATTGATTGCGATTTACAATTAGTGATGGCTTAGTCGGTAATCCTGGCCAGCGGTGGACCAAGCGCCCACCGGTGAGCCCCCGCCCCGCTTCAACTAAACAAGAGTCTAAATAAACAAAAAAATGATAGGGAAAGGATCAAAGGAGGATCCAGGGAGGGTTGGGAGGTGGGAATGGGACTGGGATTGATAGGAGGATTGTGTGGATTTAACTGTAGACCTAAGACTATAAGAACTAGAAGCCCCCCGTGGTGGTGAAACGATCCAAGTAGGCGTCCGTCTCCTCCTCGTCGATATCATCAACATCCTCGACATCGCTGATGTCCTCCAGGTCTCATGAGTTGGAGCACTTGCGCAGCTGCTCCTCCTCCTTCTGCAGGATGCGTATCTTCATTTTGAGCTCCTCCACCCTCAAACGATGCACCTCCCGCATGTACTTGAGCTCATCCTGCGCCTTGTTCAGCTCAATTCGCTTGGCCTCCGTGGCCAGCTGCTGCTCCTTGCACCGCAGCTCGGCCTCCCGGATCTTGAAGTAGTTCATCCGCTCCTCAAAGTTATCCGCCGCTGCCGAGGAGGTAATCGTGCCATTGCCACCCCCCAGGCTGGTGTTGTTGCTCACGGACGAGGTGTTGGCCCCGCTCGCCGAGGTGTTCATCGTGTTGGCTGGAGCGGTGGCGGTGGTCACAGCCACGGGCACGGCTGTGGGCACTGTTGTGGCCGCCGCCGTCACCGTGGGCAGGGCGCTGAACGTGAAGGTGGGCGTGGCAGCGGTAAGTTGCATCTTGACGGCCGCCGCCGCTGCCGCCTGCTGTTGTGCCTGCTGCTGGGCGGCGGCCGCCTGCTGCTGCTGCTGCTGCTGGTGATGCACCTGGACGGCGGCGGCCAGCTGCTGCTGCTGAGCGGCCGCCAGCTGCTGCTGGGCGAGCTGCTGTGCCTGTGCTTGGGCCTGCGCCTGAGCTTGTGCCTGGGCCTGGGCTTGAGCTTGAGCTTGAGCCTGAGCTTGAGCCTGCTGCTGGGCCTGGTACTGGGCCAGCGTGATCTGCTGCGGCTTGATCTCGCTGATGATCTGCTGGTTGTAGCCACCGGCGGTAATCGTGGCCATCGTGTGCTGCTGCGCCTGCGAGGGTATCGTGTGGATCTGGGTGGCTGCAACGAGATTGGGTTAAATAAGAGCTAAGGAGGGAGAGGTGTCACTGCCTACCGGTGCCCTCGGCTGGATGCTTGATCTGTAGGATGATCTCTTCCCGGGGCCGCGCCGTCTTGAAGTGCAGCAGATCGTTGAGGGTGAGCTTGTCGGCGCTGATCTGGTCCACGTTGATCTGGTGGGTGTTGAGCATGTTGGCATTGGCCGCCGCCGCCACCGCTGCCGCTGCAGCGCTCACCTGCTGCATCTTTTGCATCTCGGCGGCGGCCGTTTGCTGCTGCTGCGCCTGCGCCTGGGCCTGGGCCTGAGCTTGGGCTTGAGCCTGTGCCTCCTGTTGCTGCTGCTGCTGCTCCATGGGATCCTCATCGATCTCGCTTACATCGTTGGCATCCATCTCGATCTCGTCGAAGGTGTCCGCCTGGGGATTGTGCTCGGAGGCATCGGGACTGATCTGATACTCCGGCTCCACCTTGACGCCCTCGTGCTGGTGATGCTGCTGCTGCTGCTGCTGCTGGGTCACCGCCGTGGAGACGGTCACGGAAACGGAGCTGATTTTGGCGCTGCCAGAGTTGAGATTGGAGGAGCTGCCGTCCCGGTAGGGATACTGCTTGCGGAGCCTGTTTTTGGGGGGAGGAGAGAGATTACAGAGATTATAGAGATAGCTTCAAGGATTCCCAGATCCCGTATCTACCTGGAGTTGAGCCAGAACTTCTGGATCTGCTTGATGTTCCGCATGGCGCTGACATGCGGATGCGAGTTGAAGTCGCGGACGATCTTGTCCCAGGTTTCCCGGACGGAGTACTTGTTGCGCTGCTTCTTCCGGTGCTTGATGTCGATGACCTCCTCGTGCAGGTGGAACAGCGTGTAGAGCACCTCCTTCTCCTCGGCGGTGAAGCGGGGCGTCAGCGGCAGTTGGCTCTTGTTGTTGGCGCCTCCACCGCCGCCGCTCCCTCCGCCGCCGCCGTTCCCGCCACCTCCGTTGCTGACCACAACGCTGGCCTGGCCACTGGCTACACCCGCTCCCGCGCTGCCACCTTCGGCTGAGGAATTACCGCTGGCGCCACCACCGCCCGTTGGGGGGGCGCTGCCCCCGCCACCACTGCCGTCGCCTTGAGCCGACATTTGAGTTTGTTTTGAGTTCGGCCTCGTTTTCGGACTCGAATTCGGAGTTCGAAAGGCGCTATTGCACTCGTTTCACGTATACACACACGCCACTACACTCACACACACAGACGCACACGCGCGCGCGCCCGTGCGTTGGTGTGCGTCAGTGTGAGTCTTTTTTGTCGCTGCTGCTGCTTCCCTCTCGCTGCGCCGCGGCTGCTGCTGCTGGTGCTGCTGGCATACGGCCACCTATTGCACTTGATTCGATTTCGGATTCCGTTGTATATATCAATTGATGCCTCGCACGGGCGACCGCGAATCGCCGCTTAATTGGCTAACACACACACATTTCGCGCTGCCGCTCTTGCTTAGCTGTGCTGTTTTGTTCACTCACTCGAATACAACAAAAAAATTTGGCTCAAAACGCGACAGTGTTACCAGATGAAAATTTGGCTTTCCCCCTAAAAAATCTCAAATAGTCGAAATTTCACCCTAAAAAATCCAAAACAATAACGTAACGATCTACGACGTAAGTGAACAAAAACGTGAAGATTTACGACGTAAGTGAACAAAAACGTGAAGATTTACGACGTAAGTGAACAAAAACGTGAAGATTTACGACGTAAGTGAACAAAAACGTAAAGATCTAGAGATGGACTATCACGAAAGAAACGTAAATCATCGATGTTTCTCCACCTCGATGGTTTCGATGAAACTCGTATTTAGTTTAATATTTTTGCCATTTTAGGTGATTTATAATAAAAAAAAAGCAATTTTACAGAGATTTTCTTAAAAAAATTTAATCAATCGTTCCGAAAATACCCTAAACTTTCCCCCTAAAAATTCTTCCCCCCTAAAATTCCACCTAGGACATCAAAAAACCCCTAAATCTAGGGGGAAAACCCCTGATCCGCCGAGTGTGCCCGCAACTGAGTGAGTGCAAAATGGCGGCGAGTCGCTTTGCTTGAGATTTTTTTCTGCCTGCCATTTGTGCAGGCTGGTCACACTTTTCGCGGTATCTGGCAACCCCAGCGATTTAAGAGAGACCAGTTGCGGGTCATATCTGGGCACTCTGCACCTTGTCGCGCAATATTTAAATAATTTACTGTTGAGATTTTAATTAAGAATTTTATTTACATTGCAGCTAACATGGTGCCCCCATCCCGCCCGAACGTAACCCGGCTGTCGGACGAGGCGGTGATGCTGCGCTGGAGCGTGCCGCAGAACCTCGGCCTCCCGATCACCTTCTTCAAGGTGCAGTACCGCAACCTCGGTGACGGCAAGTCCCGCCGCGAGGGCTGGCAGACGACCAGCGAGAACATACCCTACGGCAACGGGGGCCACTGGCGGCAGCGGGGACGCGAGCGCAACCGGGATCGGGATCGGGAGCGGGATCGGGACCAGCACGAGATGGGCAATGCGCCGAAGAACTTCACCTCGTCGGTGACGGGGCTGGTGCCTGGCAAGTACTACCGCTTCCGGCTGGTGGCGGTCTACTCGAACAACGACAACAAGGAGGGCAATGCCTCGCTCAAGTTCCTCCTGCTGGCGGCGGGCAATGCCAAGTCGAATCTTCCCATCCCCGAACTTCACGACGTGGAGTCCGTCTCGGAGTCGGCCGTCCAGCTGCACTGGTCCCTGGCTGCAGCTGCGGCTAACAACCAGGAGATCGATGGCTACTATGCTTACTACAGGCCCGTGGAATCGGCGGGGGAGTACCTGAAGTCCACCGTGGATGGCGGTGGCAGCAGGAGCTTCAGGATCGACCAGCTGCGACCGGGCACTGCCTACGAGTTCAAGCTGCAGTCTTTTAATGCCGATGCCGCCTCCGAGTTCAGTGCCATCCGGCAGGCGCGCACCAGAAGTGAGTTTGGCCTTTATATAAGGTAAAATATATCCTAAAATGTTTCCCCCTTTGCAGAGTTAAACGATCCTGCATCCTCGCAGTCGCCCAGGACACCTGTGCCCGCCAATAAAACAGCCGCAGGTGGCCAGCAGCAGAACTCCCTCTACCCAGTGATCCTGGGGGCCTCCGGCGGATCCCTCCTCCTGCTCATAGCCATCGTGTGGGCCTGCCTGTGCCTCAGGCGGCGGGATAACTCCCAGCCAGAAGGTAGGTTAATGCCAGGAAGAAGCTCCCAGCTCTTACTAACATCCCTTTTGTCCTTACAGATGAGAACAAGCCGCAATTGGAGCACATCCAAGCGGACTTTGTGACCTCCGCCGTGCTGGGCGTGGGTGTGGGCGGTCACCACAAGAGCGGCGATGTGCGTCGCTTGAACGGTGTGATTCCCCGCATGAACATCACGCCCAATCCGCTGGCCCAGGAGGCGGCCTCCGACAAGGTGAGTCCGAGATCGAGTCTGAGTCAGAGTCTCACTTTCTCACAGCTTCATCCACACGCAAAACTTTCGCTGGTTGGTTGGTCAAAATTATTATCACCCCCCTCGTATGTTGTCTCTCTCCGCCTCCGCCTCCGCCTCTGTCTCTGTCCCGCTTGCCCTCTCTCTCGCTGTCTCTTTCTGTTTCGCTGTCTCTGTCTCTTTCGCTTGCCACTGTGCCGATGCGATGCATCCACTGAGAGCGTCCACTGTTCCATAGAACCGCAACGTGATGGAGCTGCGTTTCCTGCCGCCGCTGGCGAACGGCAACTGCAATGGGATAACCAGGCAGGAGCGGGAACGGGAACGGGAAAGGGAGCAGCCGCAGGAGCAGCAGCAGTCAGAGCTGGAAAAGGAGCAGCACGCAGAAGAGGAGCACGAAGAGTCGGAGGAGGATGATGGCCCTCGACCGGCGGCCGCCTCATCCTCCTGCGAAACCCTCGAGGCCTGCGACGAGGGTCCGGTCGTCCTGGAGGCGCCCAGCAAGCCGCTGCCGCCGCTGCCCAAGAAACCAGCTTCCCAAGCTGGCCAAGTAAGCCAGCCAGCACAGTTCCGGGGTCCCAGATAATAGATAATACCTATTATCTGGGGCACCGCCTGTCAACCGTAACCAGGGCAAGCCAACCCCCCAGCCAAGATTGTTTTGTCCACCCCCCCCCATCCCATCAATCATGCAGATTCACCCATGGAAAAGCCAGGCCAGCTCACCTTTACTTATCCTCTCTCAATCCTTTGCCTCCACAGAGCAATGGCCTGCACCACGCCCAGCCCTACCATCCGCCGGGCACACCCACTCTCCTCCACAAGCGCCTGGACTACCAGCAGCCGCCGCCAGTGCCTCCGCACTCTGCCTACTACCAGCAGGCGGCGCCCCCGCATGTCCATGGGGGCCACCAGCCCTCGCCCATGATGGAGCGCAGTGTAAGGAACCTCCAGCAGCAGCAGCAGCAGCAACAGCACCATCCCGGCTACCATGTGGAGGATGGGGGCACACCCACGCCCTCGCGGATACCCTCGCTGCGCCGGCAGCGTCGCACTTCGGGCAGCCAGCACAATAGCCACAGCAACCTGAATCTGAGCCATCACAACAACAACAACAACAACCTGCCGCCGCACCACCAGCACCTGCACCAGCACCTGCACCACCATCAGCAGCAGCAGCAGCACCCGGGCCACGTGGGCATACCCATAGTGCCGGGCAGCCCGCGGGTCCAGCGCTCGCCGATGCCCAGCCGGGCGATGATCAAGCGGACGCGACTGGGCAGCCACACGGACAACATCTCCTCGGGCAGTCTCAACAGTATTGAGGTGTGAGGAGGAGGAGCATCCCTAGACAGAGACACAGCTTCAACTAGGTTTAAAAGGAGAAAGACGTCGTGTATTATTATGGATATTCGTAGGACAGGCCGGGGGATCAGGCACCAACTAACGAAGAAAGCAATCCCAGCTCAGCTAAACAAGTTTAGGAATTTATTTATAAAGAATTGAGAGTATGAGAGTAGTTATTAAGTCAAAAATCAACCAAAAATTTTAAGTGGAGTGGATTTATTTTCGGGTTAAAGCAGGATTAACCCGCTTGAGTGGAGAGGAGAACTCGGAAACCCGGCCTGATAGTCAGTAGAGTTATTATTTGGTATCCTCTCTCTTTTTTTTGTGTAATGTAGCCTAGCCTAAGTAGCTATTAATTATTTATTGCAGCAAACGACTCGAATTGATTAGTTCAATTAGTTAGGCTAAGTACAGACTCTCCTAAAAGAAACCCTAGGCTAACTTAGCTCGTAAGGACAAACCGACTATCTAACATTAACTCGCTGCGTATTTCCTGCGTATTTGTGACTAACAACACGCCCCGCACTGTATTCACACCGCCCGCGCGAGACACGAGGACCCGAAAGCGCATCCTAAACTAGGTTTAAGCCCATTAAAAGCGGAATTTTCGAATAAAACAGAGGAATCTGTTAAAATTGATAAAAGTTGTTGTTTTATTTACAAGAAATAATTAAAGTTTTGTTTATATTGCTTTGATTTATTGGATTAAATTAAGATAAGCCGCAGTTTCATTCAAAAAGTGCGCCTTGAATGTGACCAGCTGGCTTCAATTCAGCTGAATTTAATTCAGCAAGCAAATCAGTGTGGCCAACCCTGTGTATTTTAATTTCCCCGAACCTCGCTGCCAAAGTTCAGGGCTTAAGCAAACTGGTCATACTGCTTACAAAACCTCATTTAGCCCCAAGTTTCTTTATTATTGTTATTATTCCTAGGCTTTTATAACACAAAAAGCCCAACATACCAGCTACTAAAAGCTGGAAACGACGCTACTAAGGCTAAGGAATCTGGAGGCAGCATTGCATTTGGCCAAGACACCGGGAGAACAGCTACAGAATGAACTTTTTGCGGCAAACTTTCGGCATTACGAAACAATTGACGACGCTGGGTGAGTTTTAATTGCAAGATTTACAGACATTTACGATTGTTTTGGTTTCTAGTCTCTGCAGCTCATGACTTTGCGAATTTTTGCAACCCTTTTTCACACCGCAGCGAGAACGATCGCCCCCCCGCTTTCCACTCGATTCCCATTATACCCGCGCGCTGTTGATTTTCCAGTGCGCGTGGCCGGCTCACTTCTGGCCGCCTGCGAATATTTTCCTTTCGACTTTCACATGCACATTCCAATGGCTCCGCTTTTAATTGGAAAAATAATTGAAAAATAGAAACCTGTCACTCCGAAAGGGGCTAAAAGCGCTGATCAACAATGGGCGCACAAAAACGCACAAGCAACCGCAAAAAAGGTCGCAGGTGTGGATATCGGCCCATTGTTCCCTGTCCGCTTGTCCGCTTGTCCGCTCCTTTTTTGCATATGTATAATCCTGCGCATGGAAATCATTACCTGCGTGGGTGTGTGTGTGTGTGGCATTTGCAATTAAAATTTCTGTTTGGACACTGGAAAGGGGAATGGGAATGGCAACGGTAAAGGCTTGGTTGGATCGATCGCCGCCTGCGCGTCATTTGGCCGCAATTATTGTGGATTCCGCAGGAAAATAGAAAAGCAGAATAGAGCCGAATCTGTGCGAGCAAGCAATTGCCGATTTTCACAGGGATTAGCCACAACAAAGGACGCAGCAGTGGCAGCCGTACCAGGCATTGTCAATCACTGACCAACTGTCCCTCCTCTGCTGCGCTGTTGACCCTTTTGTCCACTTTTTGTCCCCGATTCCAGGGGTACAGTTGTGTGTCGTTCCGGCTAGATAGATCATCGGCGCTTGATTGGCAGCCATCATATATTCCTCAAAATGGGACAAAATGGGAAGGCAAGGGGTTTGTTTTTGTGATCGCAACATAACTCTACTCATTTTATCCGTGGAACGCACTTCCCCGGCTCAACGACTTTCCCGTTCTGGAATGTACTTTCCATGCTTAGCTTATTCCCATTCTGGAAAGCACTTTCCATGCTCCGATTTTATTTTAGCAAGCCCATGGCTGCTATGAGTTGAAAGTATTTTTGATATTAGCTCCGCTTTTCTTTGAATTAAATAAAATCCCTTTGCCTTAAACATTTTATGAGCCCTAGAATACAGGATAAACCCATAAATTCTCATCGAAGATCTTATTATAAACTATAGATGGAAACGAATAAAGAAAAGCTTATATTTAGTTAATGAATAGTCATCAGAAGCCGTGCTTTCCTTGGGGGATTTCTTAATTCTTCTGCTTTATTTTCTTTACAAGAATTCCATCCTAATCTCCTCCCTTTTCCTTGCAGCCCTCCAAAGCAGCTATGAGACCGCCTTGCGTGGCATGGCCTCCCTGCAGCAGATGCACCGCACTGGGCCCCACATCAAGACGCGTCCTCCGCGCAAGCCTCTAGATGGCAAGCCCTTTGCCAAGGGCGTTGTCCTCAAGACCCTGATCAAGAAGCCAAAGAAGCCCAATTCGGCCAACCGAAAGTGCGTGCTGGTTCGCCTCTCCACCGGCAAGGAGATGGTGGCTTATATACCCGGCATCGGGCACAATCTGCAGGAGCACAACATCGTCCTGTGCCGCGTGGGACGGCTGCAGGATGTGCCCGGCGTGAAGCTGAAGGCGGTGCGTGGAGTCTACGACTTGGCGCACGTCATCAAGAAGACGCAGTAGTTAGCCACTCCATTCTAAGTCACATTGTACCAGACACACAACACAGTAAACGCATAACAACAAACTACACACAAGGTTGGTTATTATTGTTTATTTTTTACGGAAAATTATGCAGCTCAGCCCGGCTTAAGGTGGTGTAAGCAGCGACAAGTGAACAGGGTCGGGAACCAAGGAGATCCTCTCGTAATCTTAAGTCAACAGGGCCAGCGTCACGTCACTTCTACATAGGATGGGATGTTGAGATGTTGGAAAAAGGTTTTAACGTTATTTTTACGCTTTAGCTGGCCAAATCCTTTTGCCCGAATCTTGTTTTCTTGCTTTTTAAGGGAATTGCCAAATTTTCTGCCAAATAATCGTTAGTTGAAATGGGCGCAGACGGGCGACGCCCACACTTGGCACTCTCTCTTCCTCTTTGGCTTCACATAATTGAGAAATTCAATAGAAAATCCAAGTAGTTTTGGGAGTTTCTGTTACTGTCTTTTGGTGAAGGAGCTCCTGCAGAGATTGCCGAAAATTAGCCAAGAGAATTGAGTCGTTGGAAAATGGGAAAAGGCAGTGTATTATGGAAATGTGATTTTTAAAGCGGAGAAACATAAATTAAAGCCTTTAAAAAATAGTTTCTTGAAGCCTTGGAATGCTTATACTTGTTTTTAAGTGGATTTTAGGATTTTTTTCTTTAAATATAACATTTTTAAATGCTTTTCTCTAGTAAATATTGACATTAAATGCCAGAATATTATTTATAATTCATTAATTAATTAGATTTCAACAATTTCAGTGGGAAATAATAATGTTAAGACCTTCAAGTTAATAGAAGAATGCCTGCCAATCCTTGAACGTTAATTGTTGTCTTTAAAAAATTGATTCTTGAAGTTTTGGAATACTTTTATTTATTCTTAATACAATTTTGGGGTATTTCCTATTTAAGGGACATTTGTAAAGGCATTTCTCTGGTAATGAATGACATTAAATGAGAGAATATTATGTTTTAAAGCATCTAATACATTTCTAATTAATTTTTTAAAATAAATTTCAAAGATTTCCTTGGGAAATAATAATGTTAAGACCTTCAAATTAACAGAGAATGCCTGCCAATCCTTGTCAGGAATTACTCTGCGTATTTGTACGGATGTCGGTCCGAATCAAAGTGAATTCTCTGGGTTGACCGGCGTATGATTCGCCATTAACCCATCCGCACAGTCACAGGACTCTGTCACAGTCACAGGAACCAAAAACCGTTAACCAAACACACCTCGAAGGAAGCGTTTTAAGTCAGCCGACGTCTCCTGTCGCCATGAAGAAGGCCTCCTTCGATGGGTGACCACAGCGGTCCTCGCTTCCTCCACTGTCCACCAGACATTGTGTCAACAGAGAAGATCCCGTTAGTTGCAGGTCCTGCTGCTGCTGCTGCCTGATTGAGCCATTATGACAGCGTCAGAGGCAGGACCTTTGTCTTTGCTGTATGTTTTTTTCTGCTGAGTCAAGTTGTCCAACATGCCGGGCCTCGCCTTCCTTGTCCCCGAGCGTGCATAATTTTTATCAATAAAAACGCCATTGTCTGGTGGCCAGAAGAAAACACATACGATAATCGGTGCTGGCCAACTTCCGTTGAATCGCAGAGAGTCCGAGTCCGAGTCCAGAAGAATATATTAGCCGCCGATCCCTGGCCTTTTGTCCTCCGTATTAACTGTAAAATTTGGCAAATGAAAAATGACTCCTACTCCTTTTGGAGGACACTGCAACTGGACAATCATTGCGGCGTTCACACGTCTGTGGCTTGGCCAAAAATGAGTTGGCAAAACATCTGGGAAAGATGCCGGCCGGTCAAAAGTTTTTATCTCAAACGAATTGTCCGTTTCGAATCCGTAGTTCTTCAGCTTAATTATGGGGACAATTGAGTTGGGTTTCTAAAGGCATTACGAACATGAAATAGGATTTTTTTTAACAAGAAAAGCAACTGAGAAGTGTCAGAACTTGATAAATAGATTAATTTTACTAATAGTATACGAATAAATATATATTTCAATAAAATAAAAAGAGGTTACTAGAGATCTGTACTGTTTTATTTTATTACGGGAAGCTAAATACGAGTATAAGGATCTTATTAGATTTTCAAACATTTAAATAATCCTAGCTTTGTTATTTCTCAACCGATTTGGGTTTGGTTAAACTTTCCATGTAAGACTTTATGCGCAAATTAATGCTGCATTTAAAATTTAAAAAATCAGAAAAAATATTTTTTCTCGATTTTTCGCTATTTTTGTGATGTTACCCCTTACAGTTTTTTGAAAAATGGAAAAAAAATATTTTTTTATATCTTCAATATTTTTATGCTAATTAAAAACCCTAAAAAATACCAGTGAGAAAATATATTTTTTGTGTTTACCTTTTATTTTGAACATTTTATGAGCTCTGGAATACCTGAGAAATCCATAAATTCGTATAAAAAAGTATAAATAAAAGCTTCTAATAAGATGTTAAATAAATATAACAAACTGTTCTATCTTTGGGTTTTATCTAACTTTAATTTCCGCTCCTCGTTTCTTAGAAATAAATATAATCCTTATCAAGAATCAAGTCATTTTTTAAGTTAACCATATTGAGCGTTTTTAACAGATTTTCCAAAACTCAAATGAGCCTAACTTGCTTATTTCTTAACTCATTAAGGTTTGGATACATTTTCTATGCTGCATTTAATGCGCAAATTAATGCTGCATTTAAAATTTAAAAAATCAGAAAAAATAATTTTTCTCGATTTTTCCCATTTTTTTGTGATGTTACCCCTTACAGTTTTTTGAAAAATTTGAAAAAAAAAATATTTTTTTATATCTTTAATATTTTAATGCCAGTTAAAAGCCTTGAAAAATAGCAGTAAGAAAATACATGCCATTTGTGTTTACCATTAATTTTGACCATTTTATGAGCTCCGGAATACCAGAGAATTCCATAAATTCGTATAAAACATCACATTAAGCTATAGATGGAAAAATGATCAAAAGCGAAGTCTAGATTATAAATAAAAGCTTATAATAAGATGCTAAATCAATAAATTTTTGTTTATTTCCGCTCCTAATTCCTTAGAAATAATTAAAATCCTTAACAAAAATCGTGCCATAAGGTCAATATTTGTATGTTATCCAAATTGAGCGTATTTAAAAGATTTGCCAATACTCAAATAATCTTAACTTGGTTATTTCTCAACCAATTTGGGTTTGAATATATTTTCTTTGTTAGAATTTATGCGCAAATTAATGCTGCATTTCAAATTTAAAGAATCAAACAAAATATTTTTTTTCGATTTTTCGCTATTTTTGTGATGTAACCCCTTACATTTTTTTGAAAAATGGGAAAAAAATTAATTTTTTTAAACCTTCATATTTTGATGCTTATTAAAAGCCTTGAAGAATTGCTGTAAGAAAATACATGCCATTTGTGTTTACTATTTAATTTAAACATTTTATGAGCTCTGGAATACCAGAGAAATGCATAACCTCTCATTAAAGTTTAATCTTTCAAAGTGGCTTAAAGCAAGGCAGATATTTTACTGGTTTTATAATTTATTTAAATAGCTGATTTTAGCTTGTTTGTTATTGTACAGAATTGTATACCAAGCATCCCCTTGTCCCTTGCAGTCATTGTGGAGGATTTAAATAGGATAAAAACAAATAATTTAAATATCGTAAAATATATTTATTAAAACCAGAAATCGCTTAATTGATCTTTAATATATTTTTCCAATTTAGAAATACAATATTTGTTAAATCCTGTAAAGTCTTTGTTATATTTATGTTTTAGTCACCACTTTTGTGTGTAAGTTTGTGTTATGAAAAATACCATATTCGCCGAGAAAAGTGTTTTAACTTTTGTACAGACTGTACAAAATTTTCCAAGTATTTTGTGCCATCCACAATTGAACTCTCTCATCTCTGAGTATTTCCCTGCCGAGGATTGAATCAATCTAATATCTATATGTGAATCTATGGTCAATTTTGCGGCCAAAGGGCTTTAATTGTTCCTGTTTGTGGCACCCTTCCTCGCCAGAGAAGAGACCCATGTCCAATCGATGCTGTCACTTCCCCGTTTAGTTTCTGCCTCCGAAATGGGAACTAAATGAAGGCAGGAGAGGATGCTGGAAGCTATGGCAGAAGGCAGACTCCAGTCTGGACCAGACGAATTGCCAAACATTTTATTTAATCATGGACACGTGTTACCCGGGGTGGATTCGGGAACGGGGATGACTCTGGCGGAGTTCGGAGGAACTTTCAACCCTTGTGCAACCCTTGCGTGATGCGAATCTCGTAATGCCAAAGGAAAATGGCGATGAATCGATGCCAAAACCGAGGCGAGGCTCGATTCCCAATAAAAATGGTGTTAAAGTCCTCGGGGAACTGAGATCATCCGCAGATCGCAGATCCTTAGAAGAAGAATGGCCTAATTGGCATCTTGTTGTCTTTGTGGCCTTTCTTGGCCAACAATCGAGATGTCAAGTGTGGGCCAAATAATGATGCATAACCCTTGTTGCAACCGAGATTATAGATTATCCTTCGGCAACATCATACTTTCCCTGTAATCGATCGAGAGTCCAAGGAGATCGGGGCTGACAAAAAAAGGCGAGAAGAACGAGCTAGGAACGACGGGCGGGCCTAACCGCACAAAGGACGATCGTCCTCCGCTCTCTTTCTCTGTGTCTGTGTGTGTTTGTCCTGGGCCACGTGCAGAGCACACTCCAATCACAATCCAAGGCGAGAAAAGGGCACACGATCGGCAGGGCCAGGGCCAGGTGAGAAGGCGAAAAAAATGTCAATCAGGATTCGCATATCCCCGCGTGATCGGCGACTTTTATTTGTTTTATTTATACTTCATCCCCCAAAGCGAGATCGGGATCTGTCTTTTGATTCGCCAGGATCAGAGCCCTCAGAGCCCGCTTTGATCTGTGTTGACATTTCGCCAGGGATCGCAGATCGGGGATCGGCGAAATGTGTTTGCTCACGGCCCTAATCCCGTCCCTTTTGGGGCGTCACGATCGATTGGCAATCCTTTCCAGCGATCGCGTGATCAGCACGTGGCTGAGCCTCGGATTCACGGGATCAAATATGGATGATTTATCAGAGATATTTTCATATTTTTCAAGATATTTCTCTTGCTAAGAGAGGAAGAGGAAATGTGTTTAGAATTGGTTTTATTTTAATTCTAAATAATTAATAAAAGTATATTTTCTTTAGATAGATAAGTACATTATTTTTATTATATGCTTGGAAATATTTTTAGTATTTATTTGATTTGTATTCTAAATAATTAATAAGAACAGATATACTCTAATCTTATATACTCTTATTAATTATTTAGAATAAACATCAAATAAATATTAATAATATTTGCAAGAATATTTCCAAACTATTGAAAATTCCAAGTTACCTGTCGGATAATCATATCATATTCCTTATATTAAAATCTTGAGTAATATTTCACCTATTTTATTTATTTAATTGATTTACTTATTTCCTGCCAAGAATATCCAATATTTATAAAATTATAACAACAATAATTACAATTTTTGTAGAATACGGGTCTTGGTAGATACTCCAGCTTGTGTTTTTAAGTTGGGGATAGCTATATGCTATAAACTATATTTTTTGTTACCTCCTACATTTCCATCAATATTTACTTCTGTATTATATTAAATATTCTATAAACTATATTTTTTTTAGCATCTTAGTTCCCTGGAATACTTAATCCTTATCAAAGATTACCCGATAAATAACAGATTTTTTTTTTAATTATACCAAATGAGTATTTAACAGATTTCCAAAACTCAAATGCTCCTAACTTACACATTTCTCAACCGATTAGGGTTGGGTTACATTTTCTACATTACATTTTATGAGCAGATTAATACTGCATTTAAAGTTGCACAAATCAGAAAAAAAAAATTTTTCCGTTTTTCGCTATTTTTGTGATGTTACCCCTTACACTTTTTTGAAAAATTGAAAAAAATGATTTTTTTTTATATCTTTAATATTTTTATGCCAATTTAAAGGCCTGAAAAATAGCAGTAAGAAAATACATGCCATTTGTGTTTACTATTTTTTTAAAGCATTTTATGAGCTCTGAAATACCGGAGAATTCCATAAATTCGTATAAAAAATCACATCATAAACTATAGATGGGAAAGTTATCAAGAGAGAAGTCTCGACAATAAATAAAAGTTTCTAGTAAGATGTTAAATAAATATAACAAACTGTTCTATCTTTGGGATTTATCAAACTTTAAGTTCCACTACTTTTTTTATAAAAATGAATAAAATCCTTATCAAAGATCAAAATTTAGCGTTTTTAATAGATCTCCAAAACTCAAATGATCCTATCTTGCTTATTTCTCAACTCATTAAGGTTTGGATACATTTTCTATGTTAGATTTTTTTCGCAAATTAATTCTGCATTTAAAATTTCAAAAAACAGAAAAAATATTTTTTCTCGATTTTTCGCTATTTTTGTGATGTTACCCCTTACAGTTTTTTGAAAAATTTGAAACAAAAATAATTTTTCTATATCTATAATATTTTAATGCCAGTTAAAAGCCTTGAAAAATAGCAGTAAGAAAATACATACCATTTGTGTTTACCATTAATTTTAACAATTTTATGAGCTCTGGAATACCTGAGAAATCCATAAATTCCTACCAAAGTTTAGTGTTAAAAAGTGCCTTAAAGCTAGACAGATATTTTAATGGTTTTATAATTTATTTAAATGGCATTCCCTTAGCTTGTTTATATCTTATCCCTAAAACACCGCTGAAAACATATAGAAATGGGGTCGAAAGTCAAAGCAGATCGTTTGGATCAACCCAGATCGTTGGGGATCAAGCGACGGTGATCAGGGGAATGAGATCATCGGAGGCACTGGCTAGCTTTAGTGGGCATGACCAGTGGCTTTCCAACAGCTACCTAGGAGCTGCAAACCCCTACTTGGTCCAGTTCCCAGTTCAGTGCTCAAGTGATTTGGCAATTGACCTAACAATTGGGCCAAGGGAATCCGGGAATCTGCGGATCTAGCCATCTAATCTTACGGATTTACGTGAAACTTTGCAATCGAACTAGTCCTGTTTCGGTTTCCCGAGCATTATGTGGCAATATACGAGCAGGCGAGTGAGAGAGTGGCCTAATCTGGCGGACTGGACTGATCCTGGAGCAGATCCTTCGGGCGTAAGCTGAGATTAAATTAAAGTGTCGCAGGAGGCAGGGGCGGTGGGCTTGGCAGGGACTCACCTCTCTGTTTTTGCGCTAAATCCCCGCGATCCGGCGGCCTAATCCTTTCGCTCACGTGAACCATGTGACCCAGTTACAGTTACAGTTACAGTTACAGTTACCCGGTCACTGCTCCTACCTGAGCCGCGCACTGATCCGATCCGATCCGATCCCAGGAGCATGCAACAGTCGCGCTGCGCTACGCACGAATTAACCTGATTAAAATTGTATTTTTCCCAAATTTATGGGATTAAGTTCCGTTCAAGTTCCTTTAACTCGTTTAAGCTACCGGATTTGGTTCAAGTGCGAGTGCCTGGATCCCGCCGCTCGCAGGCCCTCGGACCTCTCTGAGCCGCCTTTTATTGGGCTGGCTTAATTAGCACAATTGTTTACAAAATTTACCTTTCGTCATGCAGCAGCAGCAGCATCTCCTTCGGATCCTTCCTTCAGCGATCTCAGCCCAGCTCTCGGTGTGCGAAATCCGTGGCACGCACACGCCCACAGCTCGGCGTGGGTTTTGAGTTTAGAGTTTAGAGTTTAGCATACAGAATCCCGAATCCAGAGCAGCTCTCCTCAGGTCTATGTGTGAACCGAGCGGATTGCAATTCCATTTAAAAATTAGTCTAATCCATGAGCGGAGACGCTGCCCCGCAGAGGCATCCTCCTTAAGTAGAGTGGGCCAGTGTCCATGTATCTTTCCATTTGCCAATCAATTAGCTTGTGCAATTTAGAAATCAAGGGATTAAAAAGAGGCCTAGTAGCTCAAGTGAGAGAAATATATATATAACAATATGGTAAAATGTAATGTATTCCAAAAAATGTATGTAAATTCTGTTACTATTATGAAACTTGCCTGTAGTAACTTGGAATGTATTCCACAAAATTTATGTAAATTCGGTTACTATTAAGGAACTTGCCTCAAGTAACTCGGAATCTGCTGAAGGTGCCTTGGCACAACTTGGTATAGGCTCAAGATTCAGAGTAAAATATGTCATATATCAAAAATGATGGAAATCGCTTCACTAACAATAAACTTACCTCAAGTAACTTGGGTTTAGCTACAGCTACCCTGGCAAGGCTTGGTATAGGGCTTTGATTTAAAGTAAAATATATCATATACCAAAAATTATAAAAATTCCTACACTAGAAAAAAAGTTGCCTCAAGTAATTTGAGTTCAGCGGCAGCTGCCTTAGCTAGACTTGGTATAGGGCCTTGATTTAGAGTAAAACATATCATATACCAAAAATTATAAAAATCCTTTCACTAGCAAAAAACGTACCTCAAGTAACTTGGGTTCTGCGCCAGCTACCATATCAAAACGTGGTATAGAGCTTTAATTTAAAGTAAATATATCATATACCAAATATTATAAAAATCGCCTAACTATTAAAAAAGTTGCCTCAAGTAACTTGGGTTCATAGGCAGCTACCTTTACAAGACTTGGTATAGGGCTTCGATTTAGAGCATAATATATCATTTACAAAAATGGATAACATTTTCTTTAAAAAATTCTATAACTAAATCCCTAAGTAAACTTCCTTTCTACTTGGTACTCAATAATGACTGAGAGTTCTCTCCAGCAAACCCATCTTATCTCGAGTGACCCTTGCTGGCAGTCTGACTTCGCTCAGTCGAGGCCCTGTTATAGATGTACAAACTATTATTTATTATTTTTCTTAGATGCTCGCAGTGAAAACATTGAGCATGAGGCTATTTTAAGTAACTTGGTCTACGCGTCACAGCCTCTCGGGGCACTGGGCAGCTGTAAAGGCTTAAGAGGTCCGGTCCTTGATTGGCGCCTGGCCAGGAACTCAGACTCGGACTCGGACTCTGGTTCCCTAGAAGACGACGACACAAATTTTGCGCTTAAGCAAATAAAAACAAATATTTGTGGGTAAAAACAAACCGCAGACGTGGATGATTCCGCCGGCCCTAAGGCCTGTTGGTCATAGAATAACAAATCGTTTGTATGCCGAGCAGGAACACGTGCCCACTTATTATATTTTCGTTGGACTCCGAGATCCCAGATCCGAGATCCGAGCTCCGAACTTCCAACTCCTTCGCCGGCCATTCATGCTGGAAAAACAAAAACGCAACGTCAAGCCCAGACTGGATTTTGAGGGCCTTTTCCCCGACATAAAGTTGCAATATGTTGTGTATTAGGAGTCAGAGCAGTGCCCATTCTAGATCCGGACCTCGATCCCCGATCTCAGATCCCCGAGGCCCGATCCCATTCAGGACCGACGCACGCGAGCGGCGACGCCCCCTCGAGATTAATGAGGATGTGCGGCGTTTGTTTACTCTGCTCTAGCAACGCATATTCCTGACGCAGAGTCCTGATTCCAAACTCGAATCCTTTCACTGGACATGGGCCCGAGCCACATGTGTTCGTTTTCCAGCTGCTGACCACACTGGACACTGAACACTGGACACTGGACGCTGACTGCTCATTAGGCAGCCTTCCACTTAAGCATGAGTTGGCTCTTTTTGCATCTTTGATAAATTAACCAAGGAGAGCCAGCAGCCAACAATGGGAGTTGGCTCGTGTGTATGTCTCAAGCGAGGAGCGATCCTGCCTTTGGATATGGTCCAAGACGAGCTGGGGACATGTTAGGTCCCAAGTTCAAAGCGATGCGACTCGTAGGAGGAAAAGTATCTCATGGAACTCGGGATCTGTTGGAGCTAGCTAAGCAGGACTTGGAATGTGACCTGGATTAAGGTTGAAATATATCATATACCAAAAATAATGTAATGTAATGTAATGTAGCTACCTAAGCAGGACTTGGTATAGAGTCCCGATTAAGAGTAAAATATATCCTGTACCAAAAATAGAAAAAATCCCCACACTTTAGTAAAAACTTACCTCATGTAACTCGGGATCTGTTGGAGATAGCTAAGCAGGACTTGGTATGGGACCTCTATTTAGAGTAAAATATTTCGTATACCAAAAATAAAGTAAATCCCTACACTAGATAAAAACTTTCCTCAAGTAACTCGCGATCTGCAACAGTTACCTATACAGGATTTTAAATTCGAGCCCAATTAAGGGTTAAATATAGCATATACCAAAATTAAAGAAAATCCGTACACTAATAAAAAACATACCTCAAGTAACTTAGGATCTGCTGAAGCTATCTAAGCAGGATTTGGTATAGAGTCTCGATTTGGAGTCAAATATATCACATACCAAAATTCATGAAAATCCCTACACTAGTAAAAAACTTACCTCAAAAAACTTGGGATCTGCTAACTTAGAAGGTTTTCATCCAAGACTTTGAATTAGGGTTGAATATACTCTATCCCAAAAATCAATTTAATCACCTCACTGGTGGCAAAGTTACCTCACCTAACACGGTCTGTGCTAAAGCCAGGAATACG
This sequence comes from Drosophila lacteicornis, assembly GCA_008044355.1. Classification (NCBI taxonomy): domain Eukaryota; kingdom Metazoa; phylum Arthropoda; class Insecta; order Diptera; family Drosophilidae; genus Drosophila; species Drosophila lacteicornis. The sequence goes on from VNKF01012812.1 coordinate 221,618, forward strand.
AATCTTAGAGTGCAGCTAAAGAATGATATAATTTACCAATCTTAGAACCATTAAACTCACAGAAATTCACAGATAATGCATTTGAATGGCCGGCTCTCGGTTCGAGCATAACCCAAAATCGATTCGTTTGCCACACTCCACACGGAGAAAGGATCAAGCTAGGATTCGTGGTAGTCCGAGGGAACTTTCCTGCAGCAGTTCCCTTGAATCATTGCCAGCGAACAATTAGTCGTGTGGCTCGTGTACCGAAACAATTCCACAGCCAGTGGTCCCTGGCTGTTAGTCCTTAGTCCTTAGTCCTTAGGCCTCTCCTAATTATGCGTCGAAAAATTGAGCGCCTCAAATTACACGCCGGACAAAAACGCAACATGAGCCGGAGAAATGGGAAATGATCCTGGTAATGGAGTTGGAAATGCAAATTCCCTTCCAAATGCCATGCGAGTTAATTAATCACGGCAACTCCTTACTCCTTGTGGCAAATTGTATGCAAGAGGGAGCCCATAGAAATCAACCGGAACCGAGGATCATTAGGAGTCCCAAGGAGTCTAAGATGGCGTGGCATATGTGAGTGGAAAACCCTGGCTAATGGCCTCCGCTGACAGGCGAAACAATAAGTGCGCCATATATAGAAGATCATATAGTCTTGCTTTTGTTTCCAAGGGATCTCTTTGGGTCAGTCTCAGTTCCCAGCAGAAAACTCTTTCCTCTCCGCTCCACTGATCTCTATTTGGCAAACAGAGCCCCGATATTGACAAAAAGATAATCGAAGGGTAAGACAGGAAGTGATCTGCCTTCGCTTCCACTTGTCTGGCCACAAATTCGAGGTCGGCTGACCAGATAATCTTATAATATTGAGATGGATGCCTCTCCCTCTCGGGTTTCCTCTCGAAAAAAAAACGTATATCGATGACAAAGGTCCGAGATGGAGGAGGAGTCGGGGCAGGTGAGCCAGAATCGATTTAGTAGGAGAGGAGTAGGAGATATTTGGCCTAATTCCGGGGACCCCAATAAATGTGTCAACGCGCCAAATTGATGAATGGAGCCAAAATCCACCCCTGCTGGGTCCAGAAATAAAACCCAGAAGGGTTGAGACAGACAGCAGTTGAAGGAAATTGCCAAAAGTGACCGCAAAAATCCCACCGAGCAACCACTTGTAATCAACCCACAACTCATTCCCATCCCAATCCCCGTCCGGGTCCAGTCTCTGTTATCATTAAGCAACCGCCCGAAAGCGAAGGGAATCCAAGACCCAGACCCAGACCCAGAACCCTTTCATTTGCGATAATGAAAGTGCCCCCGATGATGCTGTCTGTCGCCTGCTATTTATTTATTAAATGCAAGACTCTCCCTCGCCGGACAATGGACTCGGGGTCAGCTGGCACAGCTGTCACATTTTCCCTAAGCCCATCTCTGGGCCCCGTCACCCACTATATGTGATAGGAGCCCCCGACTCTGTCTCTGGCTTTAATGAAGTTGCCGGGGATTCATTGCACGAAAACCAGTTTCCCATTTAGGATTTACAGACACAACACACACAAAATGAAGTCTCCCCCGTCGGTGGTGGTGGTGGTGGTTTCTCACACTCCACTCCAGCTGTGGCTTCTGCCTCTGATTGGTTGCTGCTCCGGCTCCGCTTCCCTTCTGGCGAGTCCTTGGCGGAGTTTTCGGTAGAGAGTTTACGATATATCCATGGATGATGCCACTATATCGCAGCCCAAAATGGCGCAATCTCAGGCAATGGAGGATATCACGTAATGTGGCGATAAAAGATCACAAACTACAGAGAAAATGCCTACTATCTGTTGATTAAATTACCTTCAATGGTTGTATAATCTTATTAACTTATTTTTGAGTTATTTAAGCAGAATATGGGTTAATAATATTAAAAGAATATAATTTAATAGAATTATTTTAATATTGAATGGTAGTTTTTATCACCCTGCTCATTATTTGACATCTATGGGAACTCGCTGATTTCGTAGGCATCTGATTTAAGTGTTTTATCTTCCATAACATTATCAAATATTAAAATATATCATAAAATGTTTGTTTTTGATCATAAGTTATTATATAAATAGTGTTTTTAGAGATATGCACATATATATCAATAAGAGTATCGCGATAGAAGATGTGCAAGCTTGGTTTGATTAAGAACTTAAAAAATATTCCAAAATGCTCGATATTTGTAGGCGTTTTCATACTAAAATACTTTTATCTAATGATTTTGCTTTGTAAAATAAATACACAATCCTAATTTCATCGTAAATATTCTAAATTATATCCTATCTTATTTTTAGATGTTATATATCACAGATATTTAATTTAAATTCCATATCTCCTGGATATACAAAGCAGGAACTTTACTTTCTTGGTTTAGGCTTTGAAAAGAATGTATAATATTATTTTAAATACTTGTGAGACTTATTTTAATAGTGACTCTTAAATATTATTCTTAAATATTATTTCTATAAAGTTATTTCTATAAAGTTTAGAATATAACAAAAATATTATTCCTTTATAGTTTTTAATACACTAAACCTTTTATATTAAAAACTATTAAGTCATAATATTTATGTTATATTCAAAATATTATATTAAAAACTATAAGAAAATAAAATTTTGTTTCCCTTTTTTGGCAAAGAGAAATCTTTCCTGACAGAAATTATCCATAAAGCTCGTTTAGAATTTAAATGAAATCACAATGCTGCCATTTTTAGCACCTTGATCAGAGGATCTTTTAACCTTGGCTCTGTGAAATCTAGCTGGCCAAATCTCGCTTAACTTTGGCAGTTAGCCAGGCCCGAGAGCTTCGCCAAATATTTGTGTAGTTCCCTTCCCGGAACAAAGCCAGCAAAAAAAAAAAAAAACTGCACTTTTGAAGATGAAAATGAAAATTATGAAATGATATGCGAGAGAGGCCAAACCATAATTTTGCGGGAAACGCAGGACAATAGCCTCTCAAAAGGCAAAAATGGGAAATGGAAAATGACAAACGGCAAATGGCACATTTTTGCCACCTACAAAACTCGGCTCACAAAAGGCTTAAACCGCTTAAGGACCGTTTAATCTCATGGATTTCTCGGCTCTCAGCGTTGTCGTTTTTAGTTTCATGTGAAAAAACTGGAGACGAGACTCGGAAATTGGCAAGCCAAAAGGCAAATCTCGAGGAGATCGAACGGGAACGGAAGAGCGGATACAATGGGCGTGGCCCTGGCCGGGTTAAGTGCTCATATTACGAGCTGGCCAGGAGTGACTCCTGGTGGCCCGGAATAGGAAAAAAAAAAGAGTTAGGCGGAACCGAGGGGGCTTAGGACGCCTACGCCTGGGTTTCCCTTTATTTCGATTGTATCTGGACAGCATCCGTTCCGGCCGAGAGAGATCCTGCTGCAGGGATATGCTGATCGGGAGATGGTGCGAACTGACAATTGACACAATTACTGGGATACGAGTCCATAAACCGCTGCAATGCCATTTTGACAGCACTTATTGTCCTGGGCCCAACAATATGAACCGTTGATCGAGGCTCTGGAGTTGGAGGTGGAGGTGGAGTACTCGGTAGAGTAGCGGTCCGAGAAGCCATTCTAACGGGGTTTCGTAGGCGGCTTTGCCCCGGAATCGGAAACAATAAGACAAAGGTGCTGAAAGGATGCGAGAGAAAGGACACCGATCACAAAAGGTGTGAAAAATTCAAGAGCCGCTTGATAGATTGAGTCGTGCGTGGATGGGGTTGGCAACTCTTTTTATGTGGGTTTGTGCCCATCACTTTGATTAACTCTGGGATTCCCCGAGATCTAACGGTTCCACGCCCGCCTCACAATGGAAGATGGCAGCTAATCAACAGTAAAATGCATAAAATTAAGTGAGCAATGAAGGGGGATTACTGGGAATGAGGGTCGGCTCTGTGTCTCTCCCGATCCCGTTCCTCCGTTCCCGAGTTATTAGAAATGTTTCAAAATTTCCAACATAACTGTACAGGAAGAGAGAGTAAGAGAGAGTGTGGGATACTGAGGGAACCTAGGACAATGGCCTAAACGTTGACAGTTCATCAAATCGAATGATGCATGCAAAATGAAGATTCCAACGGTGGCGAATACCCCGCAATATGTGTAGAAAGATAGGAATTGTATAGATAAACACAGAGAAAAATAAACCCTAAACTCTGGGGGATACTCTTTAATATATAAACATTTAAAAAAATTAAATTTAAATTAAATTAAATAATTTATAAACATTGAATAAAAATACCTAAAGAGATTAAGCATTTTTAAAGAGACTACAAACCCTTTCTGGTCTAGTATTTAAAGGTAACCCCTAGTGGTTATGTTTTTGGCTCTGAAATATCCCCTTTTAATAAAAATAAAACTAAAACTCTTAGGGGTACTTCCTTATATACAAACATTAAATAAAATAAACATTAAGTTAAATAAAATAATATAAAAACATTAAATAAAAATAATGAAAGAGTTTAAGCATTTTTAAAGAGACTACAAAACCCTTTCTGTACTAGTACTTAAAAGTAACCCCAAGTAGTCATGGTTTTTGGATCTGAAATATCCCCTTTTAATATGTTTTCCCTCACTTTTAATACCTTATTTTTTCCCAGTGCCTTGATATCCCACACACAGTTACAGTTACAATCTCTGGCAGTGTTTCCATGATCAGCCATGAAATGTGGCTTTTCTTTGGATTGCTTTCCTTCCTGGCCTGGCCTGGCCTTCTTCTTCCTCGTCTTGTGTGCGATGGGCGTTGACAAGGACACACCCCTCATTCCTCAATCCTCAATCTTTATTCCTGAGTCGGACTCCTCATCGCTCATGACTCGCAGGATCCTCTTCTGCAACAACAGTTACAATGCGAGTGGCGTAAGGAAGTAGCAAGTTAGTTTTGCCCATTTAAATGGCACTCAGCCATTGAGGTCTTTGTGCGGCGATTTGACGAGCATTATTCGATTGTTGTGTGGGGTCTAGGTCCAGATCGATCACCCTAACCTTGGATCAGAGCCCTGAACTCTGGCCTTATCTCCCACGCCCCCACAAACAACTCTTTATTCGGGGCACACAGAGGGATCTGTGTTTGTTTTAAGTGTAATTATTTATTTTTGGATGATAGTGAGGGGTGATCTTGGGGCTGGGGAACTTTGTTTGGGTCAGACACAGCGACGCTCTAGTAGATGTAAATATTTGCAATTAATATTGTTAACATAATGCTGAATAATCAGTGCTTACCTAAGGGAACTTAGGTTAGTTCATTCACGAGTGAATTTGTTCATTTTAATTACTTCTTTTTAGTGAGCTTAGTTTTAATTACTCTCTAATAAACATTTTAATTTCCCTTGCTCTTGAGTGAATATGATCATTTATTCTGCTCCTTCTCTTTGGTGATTAGTGAACGTGTTCATTTTACTTAGTTTTTCTTTTGAGTTTAATTCTCTTCCTTGGTAGTGGATATATTCATTTACTTACTCATACTATTTTGGTTTATGTTCATTTTAGTTATTTAAAAAAAAAAAACATATTTAGTTAAATTATTCTCTAGTGAACACATTGACTTTACAGAATACTTCTACACATACAGGGGATTGTGTTCATATTACTTGTTCATTTTCTACTTCTCTTCAGTGAACATGTTCATTTTGCATACTTTTAAGTTAAGTTATGTTCATTTTTCGTACTCTTAAGTTAGGGTGCTTACTAATCTGTTTTCTTTACGAAGTATACTCCCATAACTTGTTTCCTCTATTAGATGAGCCTGTTCAACAGGAAACATGTTAACATCTCTTTACTGAACCCGTTTATTTTATTTTCTTTTTTGCTTTTGTTCAGAGTTCATTTCCCTAAAGAGACAATTTAACTAGAATGAACACATTGTCTCTTTAGTTCCTCCTGTTCATTTCCCTCGCTCTTCAGTAAACATATTAATTTCCTTTGCCAAAGTGAACAACTCCTTTCGCTAAAACTCTTCAGTAAAGCCGAAAACTCGCCATTAACCATTAGAGAAGATAATGCCCGCGAGACGAACTAATCCCGCTGGCAGCCTGGCCAAATGTCCTTTGCTGTTTACCTTGCATTTACTCTACAAATCGTAATCAAAACCACACTAATTGGCATAGTAATGCAATACTGGTTGGCCTGCACCTTCAGAATATCCTTGAATATCGAGAGATCGAGGATATGGAGATGGAGATATGCACGCTTCGCTGATTGCTGGCCATGAATGAGATCCCTCTCTGGATCCGGATCCTGTCTCAATTAAGGAGATGCCATAATTGAGCAGCCCCTGGTCGGGGCTGGGTTTTGTGGGATTTGGCCATAGGATAACAATTAGCCAAAGGATTTGACGACGGAAGCTGCCGCCATTGTGCGTCGCTCCTCTCGTACTTAACTTGTGTCTTTTTGGTCTTTTTAGTCCTTGCTGTTGCTGCTGCTGTTGCTGTGCACTTCCGTTTGCGGAAGTGGCTAATACCTGTTCCTGGCTACGGCTACTGTTTGGCCATTATCCGCTGCAAGTGTGCACTTTGCATATGGCAGGGAGAATGTGAAATGAAAACAAACAACAGCAGAGACCCTTAAACCCCGATCCTGGTTAGTCTTTTTAGCCTTTGTCTGCGAGGAGCCTGGAGTCCGAGGAGCACGTGTAATCCCCGCTCACTTCCTTGACGACTACTTACTTCCTCATTAGGCTGTGGCAGAGTCGGGACACTTCAGCCGAATTGCCTGATGGGCTTAGCCAGGCATCCCTTCCAGGGTCCGAGTACCAAAACCTAATCATATTCATAATACGAGTAGCATTTGCGGCTAATCTCATTTCAAGAGCTCTTTTCCTCAATGAAAATGTATTCTAAATATATAAAACTCTAATTAAAACTTAGTTTTTTGTATTTTGAAAATATTACCCCATTGTAGGTACTCTTTTAGATATTTAATTTATTTTAGGTTCATAAAATCTGAAAATATGTATTTATAACATGGAAATTATTTCTTAAACGTAGTTTAATGTATTCTTAAATTTATTTTAAATATAACAAATTTTATTTTGTACGTTTTAGGATTTACTTGATTATAGATAATTGTTCCAATAGTTAATTTCTATTAACTTCATATTATTTTAATTAGATTTCAGTTTTTCTATGAAACATATAACTTGGGAGATGGAAAGTGTCTGTAAAATGTATTTCAATGCATCTTAAGTGAGCTCAAAGCACCTTTAAAATAATAAAACAGTCTTACAAATATAAAATAATAATATAAAAAATAGTTCTGGAATTTATATAACAACCTAAGGATGACTTTAGCCAAACACCAAACTCAGTTTATTTCCCTTCTCAACCCCTTTTCTCATTCGATTTTCGCAGAAACAAAATGGTGACTCTTCTTGACACAAAAAAAGACCGTTGAAATTATGCATTCCAAATGTTAACCCATTAAGACAAAGGCCCGCGAAAGGAGTTAACGGCGATTCCGCGAAGCCTCACCCTTTTTACGATATATTTTCTATTTTATATTTATTTGTTTATATATTTATATATTTTCCTAGGTGGGCCATATAAGGCGAAACCCCTTTCAGTCAATTAGTCGCTGATTTTCTTTGTGTCAGCGCGAACCCTTTTTTACAGGACCTCAGGCTCCGTAGTCCGAGTCCGTTTTATGGCCAGCCTAAAAAACAGCAGCGGTTGTCCTCTGGGAATCGGAATGCTAGGTTTTCGCCCGAAGCCTCTCGCCTCCATTATGCAATAAAACGCTCGCCGTTTTTTAGGCAATATCTATGCCATATAGCAACCCGTTCGGCGGCTCTACCTGATCTCGGTCTCCTAAAAAAACGAATGGCCGTAAAAAACGCGCTCAAGGCCACCGAAAGGATTGCACAAATATTGCATCTTTCGACCCGAGCGCTCATTATGGCCAAGTTGAGGCTGCGTTTTTTCGCTGAACCTGGTTTTTACCATGGAAATCGGCAACTCTTTCTGGCTTCGACTCTGGCCGCGACTTTTTATGGCATCTCTCGGGGCAGGACCTGGGTTCGGTTCGGGTGTCCTGTCCCGTCTCAGGTAAGCCATCGGGCCTAAATGAGGCTGGGCTGGGCGGGCAAAGGGTGGCGGAGTTTTAGTTTAATCCACCATTTTTACGGTTGGATTAGTGCGTGGATTAGCGGATAAGTTCGCGGTTTTTTACTGATTACTGAATCGATGACGAACCCTCTTTTTATTTGCGAATGAATGGAGGGAATGCAGAGAGAGAGCTGTAAAAAGTGAATGAATGAAAGGGAATCGGAGAGGGAAATTAACAGGAATACACTTTATAGGGTTTACCAATCATATTTATATATAAATACATTTATTTGTGTGCAAGGATCCGTTCCCATGATCCCTTAAGTAAGCCACTTCCGTTGGCCATTGAGTTTTTTCCAAGTTAAACAAGGCGCAGTCAGCGGAAAGGATAAGGCCTTAAGGATACTCAAGTGGGTGGACAAATAGGAGACCTAACGGACACCACACTTGTCGCAATGATCCCAGCCCGTGGCGGCGTCATGAATCACATCGAATGGAAAGCGGGGATCCGCGAGAGAGACGAGGAGAGTGACCTCCAAGGCCAGCAACGATTTCTGGGAAACAGAAAGGATGCGCGGCCTAATTTCCATAATTTGTCACGCACAAAATGCGTTTTGTGCAAGATGTCCACCGAAAATTGGCAAATTCGCAAAGGCGCAGGCTCGCAGGCTCGAAGGATGGCGGTCTCTGGTCAGCAGAAGGATTTCCTGGACAAAGGCGCAACGCAAAACAAACGGATTTAGGTATTCGCAACCCTTCGCAGCATTGTCAGCATCCATCATCGGCCAGCCGTGCCCCGTCTCCGTATCCTTCTGCTAACGCCTCCTCTCCTCTCTGTGGCAGGACTCGCCTCCCCGCTGATATAGCCAGAAAAATGATTTGCTCCTAATGAGAAATATTCGAGAATCGAGGGGGTTAAAGTCAAGTAAATGGGAATAGAATTTAAATATAGATTGGGAAATAATATGTAAATGATACGGAAGTTACGGAATATTTAATAAATATTATAACATATACAAAATAATACAATAAAAATAACGAACCTACTGCCTGCAAATGAATATGATTTCATCTACTTCTCTTAGTTTCTTCATCAAAAAAACTTAAGAAAGACCTTAAACTAACCTTGAATATCAGGAATTTCTCCCATGAAATGTATTTTAATATATAATATTACATTTATATTATATATATTATAAGATTACGATAAAATATTGAAGAAAAACCTTAAACTAACCAAGAATATCAGGAATTTCTCCCATAAATTGTATTATACAATATTATATTAGATATATATTTATTATATTATAAGATTAAGATGAAATCATTGACATTTAAATTTTAAATAATTATTTTATTCCGAAGCTCCTTGAAGCTCCCTATCTAGAGTTCAGTTGAAGTAGAGTCTTAAAAATATGAAACATACCTTGATTTACATTTAGTTTTCATAGAAAACCTCTATGAATTTCCCTACTTTCCCTCATTGAGCCTCTCCATATAACCCTTGACAAAAAACAAACACCACATCCTTTCGCGGAAACTGGTCAAAATATAGAATAAAAAAAAAAGGAACTAGCCGTTCGAAAACTCTTTCTTTTTATATTTTTTCCCTGCTTTTCGTTTGTGAAATTACGCTAAATGGCGAGGCAACAATGGACTTGGTCCTTTCAAGCAGATTTTCGCGAAAAATGCGAAAAGCCAGGCCTGAGGCCTCTGTTCCTAGCGTCCACCCTTGTAAAACCCTTTGAGGGCGGCGGGAAAGAGATGGCAGACCAGTCACCCCTTTGCGCCGCTCGGCTACCTGCTCGTGCCGCTTCGGCTCGCCCTTCGTGTCCGCCATTTGCGCAGCAGCCGAAGGCAGGCCGAGCCACCGAAGGGCAGCGTATAAAAGCCGAGCGTGGGCGAGCAGGAAATCAGTTTGCGTTCGACATCGTCAGCGTGAAGATATATATAAAGCATATAGACAGCAGTTCAGGATCAGCATCGGAAGCGGAAACGGAGAATCAGATCCACAGTTAGATCATTAAAATTACGAACATAAACCTAAAGGATAAAGGAAGCCAAACCATGCTGATGCACGAGAAACTTATGGCCGGGCAGTTCTTCGATCTCAAGACTGGTGAGTTCTCAGGCTACACACAAAGAAAAAGGGTTAACTTGATAGTTAATTCAGCTAAAAATGTATTAAAAAAAAAACTGAAATTAAGAGATTAACATTAGAATCCAAAAAGTGATATTTTTTTGCCTAAATAGGGTTACAAAATTCATTAAAATAAAGCAGAAATTTAGATATTTGCAATATAACTCAAAAAGTGATATTTTTTGCCATCAAATTCATATTTCTGTTGCCATAGTTTTCAACTCTATAAAGTAAAAATTCAAAAATATATAACAAGATGAATTAAAATTAGTTAAGTTTATATATATTTTAAAGATTTATATTGGAACTTAAAAAGTGATCTTTTATATTCATAATTCATAATTTTGTTGCCCAAATTTCCAACTCAATAAAGTAAACATTAAAATTAGACTTAAAATATATAACAATTTAGACCAAGATAAACTTTCTTGGGATTTAAAATGAGTTAATTTTATACAAAAAAACTAACCCTTGCATCCCTCTTCCTCCTTCTAGATCGCAAGCCCATGATGCACCACCACCAGTTCCAGCAGCACCACCAGCAGCAGCACCCGCAGCAGCAGCAGCAGCACCATCACCACCACCAGTCCCTGGGCCAGCCCCTGCACCACCACCAGGCCCAGCTGGGTCTACCCGTGGGCCTGCCCAAGATGGATCTCTATGCGGCCTACGCCTACCAGCAGCAGTTGCTCGGAGCCGCTCTCAGCCAGCAACAGCAGCAGCAGCAGCAGCGGGAGCAGCGAGAGCAGCCAGCTCCCGCCGAGGTGCTGGATCTCTCCAGACGCTGCGACAGCGTGGAGACGCCCCGGAAGACCCCCTCCCCATACCAGACCAGCTACAGCTATGGCAGTGGCTCACCCTCGACCTCGCCCACCTCCAACCTGGTGTACCTGCAGCAGCAGCAACAGCAGCAGCAGCAACTGGCCTCCTTGTACCCTGGCTTCTACTATGGCAACATCAAGCAGGAGCTGCACCACCAGCAGCAGCAGCCGCTGCCCGCCAAGGAGCAGCTCCCGACTCCCCTGAAGGTCACGCCCACGGCCAGCCTGCTGCAGACCTTTGCCGCCGCCGCAGCCGCCGCTGCCTCGAATCCGCGCCCGGCGAGCAATGCCAGCCATGCCAGCACCATGCAGATCGATGTCCTGGAGAACCCACAGTCGCCGCCCAGTGCTGCCATCGTCCCAGCCACCACACCCACCAGCTCCAGCTCCTCCAGCGCCCATCAGCAGCAGCAAGCGGGTGAGCCGGGCAAGAGCACGCGCCCCTTCAAGGCCTTCCCGCGGGATCCTCTGGTCATTGCCGCCAACTTTGCGGCCACCGATGTCCTGCTGGACAATCCCCGGGTGGAGCGCTACACCGAGTACCGCAAGCGGGTGCTGGAGCAGATTCGCAGCTCCAATGGTGGGGCTCGCACGGTGACCAACCCGAAGATGCGGCGCACCAACTCCCGCAGCGGTTCTGTGAACGAGGGCAGCTCCTCGAACAACAACAGCGAGAGCGAGGATCGGGCGGCGGCCGAGGAGTCCAGCGACTGCGACTCGCAGGCGGGCCACTTCGAGGGCAAGTCCTCCTCCACCTCCAACTCCTCCGCCTCCAATGCCAACGGCTCCAATGCCAGCGCTGTCAACGCCTCCTCCTCCTCGCTGGGCATGAGCCAGGTGAAGGATGCCGCCTACTACGAGAGGCGGCGCAAGAACAACGCCGCCGCCAAGAAGTCCCGCGACCGTCGCCGCATCAAGGAGGACGAGATCGCCATCCGGGCCGCCTACCTCGAGCGCCAGAACATCGAGCTGCTCTGCCAGATCGACGCTTTGAAGGCCCAGCTGGCCGCCTTCACCGCCAAGGTGGCCTAGGATGCAGCTCCAGCTCCAGATCCAGCATCCTGCGGGAGGCCCAGTCCGGCTGCTCTTGTTGCGTTGAACGCGAAGATTCGGCTTCGATTCGGCTGCAAATCTCCGTCAGAACTCTCCTGAAGTCCCCTCTCTTTTTTTTTTGGGTCAGCTTATCTGTGAATCCCGAAGACCCTCGCATTTAAGTACTCCAAGTCCTTGTCTCGTGTACGTTATATTTGTGAAATGTATTATTAGTATTAGTAAGTGCATCGCGCAACCTCACCAGTTAACTAATCCATCGCCGCATCGATTAGCCTCTAGCACTAACCCTAGTTGTATCAGTCTCAGCCCCTTCTTAAGCTTAAGAACATTTTTTTGCCTAGCCCTAAGTAGCCCTAAGTACGAAATTACAAAAATAAAAACCACAAAAAAAATAATTGAAAGCGGGTTTCTCTGTTTTTGGTAATGATGGGTTGATAAATCTGCACATTGAGTTCAAAAATATAAAAGCATTAATTTGCTGTCAATTTTTAACAATTTTCCAATTTTGTAAAACAGTTTCTTGTTTTTTTTCAATATTTTTCTATTAATTAATAAAGATTTTAATGGCAAATCGAGAAATATGTGTCATTTGGCAATCGCTTGGTTTTTGGATAAGATATGCTGATAGATGGGGCGGATCAGGCCCTGCCGCTTGAAAGTGGCCAATTTCTGGAGAGGATCAGGCTTTGCCATCAGTAAATGGCCAGATTCTGGAGAGGATCAGTCTCTGCCGGCTGTAAATGGCTAGTTTCTGGAGAGGATTAGTCTCTGCCGACTGTAAATGCCCAATTTCTGGAGAGGATCAGTCTCTGCCGGCTATAAATGGCCACTTTCTGGAGAGGATCAGTCCCTGCCGGCTGTAAATGGCCATTTTCTGGAGAGGATCCGTCTCTGCCGGCTGTAAATGGTCAGTTCCTGGACAGGATCAGGCCCTGCCGGCTGTAAATGGCCGGTTTCTTGAGAGGATCAGTTTGTGCCGGCTGTAAATGTCCAATTTCTGGAGAGGATCAGTCCCTGCCGGCTGTAAATGGCCAATTTCTGAAGAGCATCAGTCCCTGCCTGCTGTAAATGGACAGTTACTAGGTAGGATCAGACTTTGCCGTCTGAAAATGGCCAGTTTCTGGAGAGGATCACGATCAGCCGGCTGTAAATGGCCAGATTCAGCTGCTCCGAATTTTAAACTACCAGGCGAACATAAAAATCAGCAAGCAACTCTGCTCCCATCACTTAATTCCCATAACGGTGCTTTTTTTTAGTTTAACTCAAAGTAGTCCGCGCCTCGCTCAAAAACAAGGTTGCTTTGAGTTTAACTCAAAGAGTGAGAGTTTCAGAATATTCGCAAAGCGCCTACTGATTTTTATGTTCGCCTGGTAGTTGAAAATTGAGAGCAGCTGAATTTGCCTATAAAATTGTGAAAATCGGGGCAAAAATTACAACAACTTACTCAGGCAACAACAATTGTTGTTGCCTCAATTAGTTGTTGTAATTTTTGCTCCGATTTGTATAGGCAAATTCAGCTCTCTCTATTTTAAACTACCAGGCGAACATAAATATGAGGAGGCAACTCTACGCCATTAGCGAATTCTCAAAATAGCGGCTGTTTTGAGTTTAACTCAAAGTATTCTGCGCTTCTCTCCAGGTAATGCTTTTTTTGAGTTTAACTCAAAATTTGTGAGTCTCGGAATATTTGCACAGCTGCCTTCTGATTTTTATGTTCGCCTGGTAGTTCAAGATTGAGAGGAGCTGAATTTGCCTACAAAATGTAAGAATCAGAGCAAAACCAACAACAACAATGACATATATTTGCCCCTTGTTGTTGCCTGAGTTAGTTGTTGTAGTTTTTGCCAGTTTTTGGACAGGATCAGTCTTTGCCGGCTGTAAATGGTAAGTTCCTGGAAAGGATCAGGCTTTGCCGGCTGTAATTGGCCAGTTTCTGGAGAGGATCAGTCTCTGCCGGCTATAAATGCCCAGTTTCTGGAGAGGATCAGTCTCTGCCGGCTGTAAATGCCCAGTTCCTGGACAGGATCAGGCCCTGCCGGCTGTAAATGGTAAGTTCCTGGACAGGATCAGGGTTGCCGGCTGTAATTGGCCAGTTTCTAGAGAGGATCAGTCTCTGCCGGCTATAAATGGCCAGTTTCTGGAGAGGATTAGTCTCTGCCGGCTATAAATGGCCAGTTTCTGGACAGGATCAGGCCCTGCCGGCTGTAAATGGACAATTTCTGGAGAGGATCAGTCCCTGCCGGCTATAAATGGCCAGTTTCTGGAGAGGATCAGTCTCTGCCGGCTGTAAATGGCCATTTTCTGGAGAGGATTAGGCACTGCCGACTGTAAATGGACAATTTCTGGAGAGGATCAGTCTCTGCCGGCTATAAATGGCCAGTTTCAGAGGAGGAGCAGGCCCTGCCACTTGAAAGTGGCCAGTTTCTGGAGAGGATTAGGCACTGCATTTACCAGCTGAAATTTCCATTAGCTGCGTATTTCATATCCTATACGCGTTATAACCACCCTAAAAGTATGCTACACTTTTTCATTTTCGTCTCTCACTTAATTCAGCCTAAAAGATGCACAAATATTTGATTAGAAGCCCCAAAAGTATGCACCTTTTTCCTTTCGTTTAGCAGCAGCTTAGCCAAGTTTCAAGATAGTTCCTATAGAGGGCGCTTAACAAAGAAATCAAACATAGAGGGCGCCAGGGAATGGTTCACAACTTTGCTATGCGAGCAAGCAGTGAA